>RCUC01149515.1:0-68812 GCA_003697995.1 Taxidea taxus jeffersonii
CCCCCCCAGGCAAACTTCCTCACTGCAGAAGGGAGTGGGCCAGCAGGGTCAATCTTGTTCCCACCATACCAGATTTCCCCCAAAGCTACTTGGTCACTGCTCAGACCTACTGTTCCACCTGCTCACCCCTCCTCAGAGCTTTTTTCAGTCAATAAATAGTAAAGACCATCTTAAGTACTCCAAAAAACAAGCTCCATGGCAATACACTAATGAAAACACCATCAGGGAAGACACAACAAACAGAGGAGCCACCACATTTTGCTTCTATCTGTGTTTCATGTGTTTGACTAACATTTGTTGAGCACCTACCATATGCCAAATCCATCAGAGTGGTGGGGGGAAGGCCTTTCTGTTGAGGTGGATTTAGCACAGTCATGAAGAAAATAAGGGAGTAGTGGAGTAGTGCACTCCTATATCCGTGGGAAGAACACTCCAAATAAAAGACAAAATAGCGGGTGCCTGGGTGTCTCAGTGGGTTAAAGCCTCTGCCTTTGGCTCAGGTCATGATCCCAGGGTCCTGGGATTGAGCCTCACATCGGGCTCTCTGCTCAGCGGGGAGCCTGCTTCCCTCTCTCTCTGCCTGCCTCTCTGCCTACTTGTGATCTCTGTCAAATGAATAAATAAAATCCTCAAAAAAAATAAAAAACAAGACAAAAAAGCCTTAAGGCAGAGGTTCACTTGTTATGGACAAGAAACAGCATGGAGGAGTTTGGCTGGAGCTCAGTAAGCAAGGCAAATGATAGAAGAGGACATCAGAGTGAATGCAGCCCAGATCAAAGAGGATTTTGCAGGCCACTGCAATGACTTTGGCATTTACTCTGAGTCAGCTAGGAAGTCACTGGTAAATACCAAGCACGGGTATGGAATGATCTGCACGTTTAACAGGCTCCCTCGGGCTCCTATGTAGACAACTGTGTTGAGCAACATCAGTGGAAGCAAGACCATTTAGGAAGCTGTTAAGAGTAATCCAGGCAAGGGAGAAGGTGATTTGGATGAGGGTAGTAGCAGTAAAAGTGAGGAGATTCTGATATATTTCATAGGCAGAGATAATGTGTTTATCAATGGACTGGATGTGGGATGTGAGAGAAAAGAGCCAGGGATGATTCCAAAATTTCTGGCTTGAATAATTTTAAAAGGGAGTTGCCAGTTACTAAGATAAGGAAAACTACAAAAGAATCAGGCTGTGTGTTGTTGTTGTTGTTGTTGTTGGCTTGTTTTTACTTTGTTTTGTTTAGGGATAGAGCAATGGTGGTAGTAAAAACCAGGAGTTCAAAGTTTAGGACATGTTAAGCTTAAGATACTTCTTTAATATCCAAGTGAAGTTGTCAAGCAGACAGCTGAATGTCCAGTCTGAAGCTCAGGACAGCAGTCTAGGATGGAGATGGAAATTTTAGAAATCAGCATATGTGTGGCATATTTTTCCATTTCCATTCTCCTTTGCCCCACAGAGAATACCCACTCTGGCCCAGTTATCTAACTAATACCATCAGCTTTTACCTTGGAGACTCATCCCAATATTGCACATTAGAACCACCTAGAAAGCTAAAAGTTGAGTTGGCTTATGATGCCATGGCCTCTAAGAAGTTGCTATTCTGAAAGGAGGCAGACCAGAAGGCCAAGACCTGAGGAGAGGGATGGGGATGGTCTTCACTCCTACCATGGCATTTAGGAGAACACCACTTCCCCTCTTCACTGTTCTATTTTGGTATTCTACAGAGGTGTCTATTTACCGATGTGAACATGACCTTAAAGCCTACTATATACAACGACTATCTAGGAACTTAGCTACCCTTATCACACTTTGTTGGCTATATTTACATAGCGTAAACCTATAGAAAAGAGTCTTCAATGGTTAGATCTATTATTGCTTTCTCCTCAGCTTAGCAAAGAATACCAAGTGATGCTCTGATTAGTCACCCTTGGGATGGTGGAAGTGTCACTAGTGTTGTGGGCAGAGAGAAAATTAACCCAAGCCACATCACTTTATCCCTAAGGGAAGGATTATAACAACTATTACCTTAGCCTTTGAGTCAATGAAAAATCTTTTCACTTCTCTCTATCCTTTATGGTAGCTGCTCAATCAGAAAGCCTGCACCTCAGATGGCAGCCACATCTGTGGTGAACATCGCATGACACATAAACTTACCAAATGACAGAGCTGTATACCTGAAACTAATGTAACACTGTATGTTAACCATACACAAGTAGCGGGGGGAAAAAAGAAAGAAAAGTGGGGGAGGTAGAGAAAGAAAAGCTGAGCAGGACAGTGGACCCACAGCAAGAAAGATCACCAGACTCTCAGAGCACATGTAAGCACTGGGAAGAGAGCAAGGGGGGTTCCTTAGGGCTCAGAGTCCTCTCATGGTGGTTGTTAAATAGTCACCTAAATCTTTGATATTCTTCCCTTCAAGAAGTGAAGCATAGGGTGCCTGGGTGGCTCAGTGGGTTAAAGCCTCTGCCTTCAGCTCAGGTCATGATCCCAGGGTCCTGGGATCGAGTCCCACATCGGGCTCTCTGCTCAGCAGGGAGCCTGCTTCCCTTCCTCTCTCTCTGCCTGCCTCTCTGCCTACTTGTGATCTCTGTCAAATAAAAAAATAAAATCTTAAAAAAAAAAAAAAAAAGAAGTGAAGCATAATTGCTCCCTCCCCAAGTGTGGCCTAGTGATAGTATTCTAATGAATGAATGAATGAGTGAAATAAAGCAGAAGTAAAGGTATGTGACTTGGGATAGTTCACAAATGACCAGGTGGCTTTCTCCTTGCTCTCTTTCGGATCACACATTGTGGGGAATTTTAGCTGTCATACCCAGAGGACACTGAAACAGCCTATGGAAAAGGCCCACGTTGTGCGGAACTAAGGCCTTCTGTCAACAGCAGCTGTGTGAAGCAGCCACCTAGGAAACAGATCCTTCAGCCCCCATCAAGCTTTCAGAAGACTGCATGCAGCCTGACAGACTCTGAGCCACCCCACTAACCAGCTCCCTAATTCCTGACCCACAGAACCTACAAGGTAATAAGGGGTTTTGTTTTGTTTTGTTTTTGTTTTAAATCTCTAAGTTTGGTGGTAATTTAACTACCCAATGAAGAAGACATTACCCCATTTACATAGACTGGAAAACTCAAGTTTGGAAGTTATTGAACTTCTAAAAGTACACTGCCAGTAAATGGTAAAGCTAGAGACCAAATACAGGACTGATTCCAGAGGTCATGCTTTTTGTACTTTATCACATAGAAGAGAAAATAAACCAAACTAGAATGGAGTCCATAAAAAATAAAAATACACAATATGCATTACAACTGCATAGAAAACTGCTCAAAGGTTATCTTTGCTTGTAGAGGTACCAGAACACTCTAGACCTGAGATGGATTGATTTAGATATACAGAGCTTACTCTGTATATACCATAACATAAATAAAAAGAGCTTTAGACTTTAAGTCAAAGAAATTTAGGCTCCACTGAGACTATGACTCACCAACTGAGTAACCTAAGGTGGGTCATTTAAAATCCTTTGAGTTTCAGTACTCACTTTTATAAAATGGGAATAATACAATAATTCATAGCGGTCTTATGAGGATTAACTTACATCTCTGTACCAATCTAGGACATGATTGGAGCTCAGGGTCAAAAACATTTAAATTGAGTTACTAATCAGGGAAAGGAAAGGCTAGACTTAGACTCTGGCATTACGAGTTCTAAGAAATCAAAGAGATGCTGATTAACGTGTTCTCTCCCTACTGATACAAACAGGACTTTTGTTTGTAACTCTAATAAGGTTTAATCAGGTCAGATACTCACGAATTTTAATTAATGGCCTATTTATATTGATTAAGGTGTCTCACCTATGCGCTTGCCATTTAATAAGGAACTACTAAACCAGGGTCAGCTGGTCTAAAGGTAGGTCTGAGGCATCTGACAGAGCCAAATACTCCTTACTTCCCCTTACCCTCTCAGGGAGGCAGAGAATAACAGAGAGACCTTCAAACGAGATCACAGATCTACTCGGGAATTAACTTGCTCTCTGGCCTTGTTAGCCACATACTCTAATATTAGACATCAGTTAATGGATATCCTTCCAGTATCCTGATGAATGGCAACACAGGGGTTCCAAAAGAGTCTTAGTTACCCAAAAACACCTGACCCAATTTCATTATCTGGGTCCATGGCTGAGGACGAACACATGTTTCTGAGCACCCTCTGTTGCCTGTCCAGCCTACACTTAAGAGCAAAGCATCTAGCTTCTCTATCACACTGGTAGCTGCAGAAAGTGTCCACTTGGGCAATGGAGGCATGTTCAGCTGAAGCTGACATTAAATAAAGTTAAACAAAACAGAGCTAAGAATGGGGCCATGGTGTGGCGTTGCGTACTTTTCAAGGCAAATTCATAACCTCACAACTAATTTTTCATCTTTGCTGCAGGCAAACTTATAGGCTTGGCTGAAGGTGGAGAGAGAGAGAGAGAGAGTTAAGATTTACTATTAAGCCAAGGGCTAGCCCAAGAAGCAATATGAGACTGGTCACAGTGGAAACAAAAAGGATGTTGACTTTGTGGCTCAATAAGCCTTCTCCACACACGGTAGATGCATCATTCATCTGAAGACTAGAGCAGTCTGGGTCTTGGGCTGCCTTCTGCAGATGAGGCTCTTCCCTTTCCTATGTGTGAGAGCACTGAGTGCGTGGCATCTGAAGTCTCCTCGAAGACAGTGATTCTAGCCTGGGCCACTATAATCTCCCAGCATGCTCTTCATAAGCCTGATGTCCAGCCACAGTGCCCACACATTCAATCAAGTTTGAGAACTACTGCTCTCATATCTTTCCTGGCACCAGTGTTTGAGATCAGGGCAATAGAAGGAGGAACTGTCCCTTAAGACAGGGAGATGAGTGAGTGGAGGTATGTGGAGCACTGAAGGGACACTCCCAAAGCTGAGAAGCTGACACAGCCAACTACCATGAAGAAGAGAAGCTTAGAGATCATTTTCTTCAATAACCCAACCTCACCTTTGGGTTCTCCCTCTTCCATATAAGGGAACCACAGCCTGCTGGAGCCTTACAGGAACTCTAAGCCCATCTATCTCATCCTGCTTCATCATACACTTGTAGAAGCTGAGGCCCAAGGAAAGACAGCAAAAGACAGTGAATGGTTAGGGCCACTGCAAGTTTAATGGCAAGGCAGGATTAGAACCCATTTCTTCTGACTCTCAGTCTAAGACCTTCTAGCTGTTATATGCCAAACACAGCAACACAGCTTAGGGCCTAGGAGCACAGGTTCTGGCACAAGAGTGCCTGGATGAGAACCCTTGTTCCATGGGTTACCATGGGTCACATGGGGCCAGTCATCTAATTCCCTGGAGCCTCCATGTTCTCCCCTGGAAAGTGGAAATAATAATGGCATTTCCACCCAACAGCTGTGAAGACTATAAGGGAGGACAGAATAGTAATGCACCTAATACAGAGCCTGGCACAGAGTTAGTGTGCAATGTTAGCCATTCTTATTAAGGAAGGTCAGGGTAGCACCCTGAAGAGAGGAAAAGAAAGAACAGGTATGGTTATTTGGGCTGAGGTTGATGTTCACAATGTTCTAGCAGCTTCAAGGTATTATTTTGCTTTCAAAGACTTCCCAAGTATGGACAATTCTGAGTCAGAACCAGCTTTGACATAAGTTCTGACCTAAAGGATGTCAGAACCTCTAAGCATCCTTGCCTATCAAAGTAGCTACCTATCACATAAATAACCATGAAAATGCTCTGTATGCTGAAAGTGCCAAACAAAATGAAGAGATGTGTATTATTACTCTTAATGATACTATCATCACCATACAGTCCATCTCAGCCAGTCTGAGCTTTAATGTATCGATTGTAAGGCCATATTATAGAGTAGGAAACAAGGATGCAGGATAAGGTTATAACATTTAGAAATCCTAACATTTAGCCATAACATTAAAATACAAAGAAAGCTGAGAAATATGGAGGGAAGAACAAGATCGGTCTCATCTCAGTTAGCCCCCACAAGACTGAAAGTCACTTGAAATGCCCAGTGAGCAGGGAGAGATAATGGTGAGCTTAATAAAAAGAGTTAGACCCTCAACCCAGACGTTCCTGGGTCTGGGATGTACCTTTCACAAGAGGCGACAGCATGTTTGTTGCAGAGGATTTGGTGACCACCAAAATCCTTTTCTAAAAACAGAATAAAATTCAAATTCCTTATTTCTTGGACTAATCAAAATAACTGAGTGATGAGGATAGGGTTTGGAAGTCAGGAGAGGGATTTTCTTTTCTTTTTGTAAGTTACAGACATTTTTAATATGCTTTGTTATGAGCACATTTTGTTTTCTAATTTCAGAAAAGGAAGAAAGGGGAAGAGGAAGAGAGTAAGAGTTAGAAAGGTTGAAGAATTACAGAAATAGAAAATTCAGTATCTGTCCATTCATGAAGGCTCTACAGAAAGCTATGGAGTCTCTAGAAGACATAACCTCTAAAGAGTCAAAAAGCTGGGAAAAGAGATGCCTCCCTAAAGTTATCTAAGTAGATCCCAAGACAGGCTGGGCTTTGGGGCCAAGATCCCACTAAGATCTAGTCATTGCTATTTCCTCTCCCCTGGCCAGCCCTGCTCCATCTTTCACCCCCAGCATCTGCTCAGGTCACCTTGCAGATACCTAAGAAATGTAATCCCTACACAGTAATAGTATCTTCCTGTTTACACTGTGCCACACTCTTGGCCTTTAAAAAAAGTACAAGAACAAACCCCTACTTCAGATGCAAGGCCTTCCCTACTACATGTGGACATTGCCATCCTCAAAATTCCTTTCTTTACAAGGGATCTACAGGCTAGAGTGGAAAAACACTGCCACCTCAGGCCTGCTCCTGGCCACGTGCCCCTCCGACTCCTTCAGCCTTCTTTTCCCTTGCACACCGTAAGCAGTGCAAGATGTGATGATCTGCTCTTCCAAGTGCCCAGTTCTGGTCTAGTCTAAGCCCTTCACTACCCGCAGTGTTAAGTCCCAACAACACCTCAGTGAGGAGGTGCTGAACTGCATGCAGTACAAGCCAAATGGGGAAGAAAGGGGCTGTGGACTGCAGAATATGTGCTAAGGTGATCTATCTGTGTGGCGTAAGTGAGACGGCCCTGAAATGCCAATTTATACTTAAACTACAAAAGAAGATTCCCAGAGACTCCTTTCAGCAGAGGTCACTTAATGTTTCTTGAATATCTCTCAAGTACTCAGCATATTTTTCAAAACTTTATAGCTATACAAAGATAACTGTCTTTTACCTTACCATATGGACTCTGAGAAAACAAAACCAGAATTTATATGAAAATGTTTTGGGAATCAGCCTCACACTCTTTCTCTCTCTCTCTCTCTCTCAGTACAAGGCAGTTTGCAACCCCAACTACCTAGCTTAGAATATGATCCTGGACTTAAGGCAAATCTTTTTAAAGTTAAACAAAAAAAAAGTCAAATGTTCAGTCTTTACTGGACTAAACTAATTATCCCCTAAAAGACATTAAATGTTCAGCTGTTTTCTATCCAGGTGTTAGGGAAGAAAGAAGACTGGAATTCCCTGTGAATTTTCTTGAGAGACTAACCTATCAGTCCAAGCTAATCACAGAATATGCTTAGAATTCTATGAAAGAGAATTCTCTTAAGGTCTACTCCTTTAAAAGCAGAATTCACCACCTGCCCAGTCTTCCTCACAGAGCTGCTGGGCAGTAAAATGCAGCAGTGCACAGCACACACAGTCACAGCGACAAGCTATCATGAAAGTTTTAACCTTCTCTGAAAATGCTCCTGCCTGCAGCCTCCTATTCTTTGCCCCTCCAGACCACTACCTCCTATCTGCTAAAGGGAATGTGAGGAAAAGACGTCTCAGGGGGTCACAAAAGCACAGCTCATGAGCAGCCAACCCACTGGGAAACCACCTCCATCTCCACTCCTGACAGGGCTGCTAGAAATCAGGAGAGCCAAGTCCGCGGGATCACAGTGAAGCCAGGACTTCCAGTTGCTTGCAATTACACTTCAGGCTTAGGGAGGACAGCTAACTACAAGCACCACTCTCCCTCCCTCACCCATCCTGTTATATCCTGCACCAAAGGCTAAGCCTGGAAGGCTACAGGGCCTCCAATCTCTCCTGGGAGAGTAAAACATCTCTCCAGATAGTCCTGCTCACCCAGGCAAGGAAAGACACTTGGCTGGCTTAGAGAAAAGGCCTTCTCATGCCTCCCTCCCCATGCTGAACAAATGTGTCATCCTTCAAAAACAGAGATAAACCCAGACCTCTCCAAGAAAAGCCCTGAAGGAATCAAATCCTAGGTTCTCTGCCCTGTGTGGACTGTAACCATGCCACTGTGACTCAATCCCTTCAGGCATTTTGAATTCAATCTGGCACCTAGAAGAGACACTGGCTGTCCTTATGCCCACTTACAAGTGTCAGCAAGACACTACTTTCATTTAATAACAACATGTAACTAAAACTTAGAATCTGCCTCAGCCTTTCTTTAATCTGAACTTCTAGTCATCTAATTGTTTTAAGAAAGATCTGAATATTATAGGATCTTCCATTTCCTAAATTTGTCCTTTCAGCCACTAAAGATCACCTATGGATTTAAAGAACAAGTCTGTCTCTTTCCTAAGCAAAATGAAGAAGACTAGAAAAACAAACAAACAACCCCTCATCTCTTCAGTATAACCTCAAACAGTAGCCCCACCTTCCCCCTGGACATTTCATAAAATCAAAAACAGGGGACTGAGAGTCAAGACCTGGGTTCTAACCCTAGCTCTGCCACAAACCACTCTGTGACCCAGAGCTCATGGCTGCACTGTGTTTGAAATAACACAGGAAAGCTGGATTCACAATGTTAGGGTAGTTCCAATCTTATAAAATTCACTTGTCCCTTCTCTAAGAGTTCCCTTCCTTTCTCGAACTTTCAGCTACATATTCAAGACACAGCTGCATGTTGAAGATGCCATGCACCCAGTTCCTATTAAAATTCCAATGAATTATCCACAAATAGTTTATGTTCACCATGCACATCATATTTTTCCAAATCCTGCTGGCCTGCTGGAGAGACCTATGTAATAATATTTGTAAGGCACTTTGTTCTAAGGGATTTACATAGGTTGAACCATATGAAGCTGCCAACAACATTCATTTTTACCACACAGAAACAGCAATTTCCTATGCTTCAAACTACCATATCAACTTATTTATTCCTCCTTACAATCCCCATAAAGTAGGTTTTACAAATGAGGACACAAGAGCACAAAGAAGTTAATAACTTGCCACAGTCATATACATAGCTAAGAAATGACAGGGCTTGGCGTTAAACCTGGGTGCCTGAGCTCTGAGTCTGTGGTCCTACCATAATGTTATACTGCCTCCCATAATGGGAACAAGAACAGCTTGAAGACTGGAAGTCCAGACCAAGGTAGTGTCTCAGAAAGAGAGCAAGACGCTCACACTGCAGCCTCTGTTGGGTTGTACCTTTCACTTCAATGGTGGCATTTGCTTTAGGAGCACTGACAAAGTGATATACACAGTGGTATTCGCCTGAATCCTCAGCTCTCGGCTTATTGATCCTGCAGAGATGAGAAAAAAAAAAAAAAAATCAAGTGAGGAAGCTGGGAACAAATATACAACAAAATACACAACAAAAGAATCAAAAGGGCAACCAGGGACCCTGCTCTCCAAACTGTGTCCCTGAATGCAACTCACCTCCTCCTAACTAAAAGCAAAACCTCCCTCCATGTATTACAAAACATTAATGCTTCACTCCTTACTGGGTGCCTGGAATACAAATATAGAATGATACATGCTCTCTAACCTTAAACAAGCAATCAAAATAAGAGGGCTGTACAAAACAGACTCTATTTAGATATAGAGGATGGAGCCGTCAATAAAAACTTCTTGCTCACCTGGTGGTTCTAGTCAAATAAGTAAGAGCAGGAAAAAAAGCAAATCTTCTTCTGTGCTTCCCTAAAAACCCTGCTGTGGGCTTGTTCTTCCCACATTGTATTTTAGTAGCATGCCTTTTAGTAAGTCTACTCACTAACAGGACCCAGGGGACACTGGGGAGAAAAAAAATCTGACATCAGAGCACCAGCCACAAAGATGCAACTAATCTTTTAAGACTTTTAAGTACAGGGATGCCTTGATGGCTCAGTCCGTTGGTTGTCTGCCTTTGGCTCAGGTCATGATCCCAGGATCCTGGGATCCAGCCGGGCATCGGGCTCCTTGCTCAGTGGGGAGCCTGCTTTTCCCTCTGCCTGCAGCTCCCCGACTTGTGTGCATGCTCACTCTCTCTGACAAATAATAAAATCTTAAAAAAAAAAAAAAAGAAAGAAAGAAAGAAAGAAAGAAAGAAAAAAAAAGACCTTTAAGCACAGTTAGAACTCTAAGGACCTGCATAATCCTCTTCCTATCCTCATCTCAGCCACTTTCTAGCCCTGCTGGGCTCTTTCCAGTTTTTTCAACGTGCCCCACTTGTTCCTTCCTCAAAACCTCGACTCAAGATATTCCTTTAGAGAATGCTCTTCCCATTACCCTTACCCTAACCTAAGTCTTTCTGCATCAGTCTTGGCTCACATCACTTCCTCCTACCCTCAATCTAAGTGACATCCCTCTCCCTGACATGCTCATTATACACTGTAATTCTTTTTTTTTTTAAAGATTTTATTTATTTGACAGGCAGAGATCACAAGTAGGCAGAGAGGCAGAGAGAGAGGAGGAAGCAGGCTCCCCGCTGAGCAGAGAGCCCGATTCGGGGCTCAATCCCAGGACCCTGGGATCATGACCTGAGCCGAAGGCAGAGGCTTTAACTCAATGAGCCACTCAGGTGCCCCTATACACTGTAATTCTTCACAAGCATTCATCATGTGATTATATACATATTATACATATATCATAAATATATAATATATAAATATATTCTCTAAAGGACAGAGATATATTATAAATATATTCTCTAAAGGAATATCTCATGTCAAGGTTTTGAGGAAGGAACAAGTGGGGCACGTTGAAAAACTGGAAAGAGCCCAGCAGGGCTAGAAAGTGGCTGAGATGAGGGTAGGAAGCAGATTGTGCAGGTCCTTAGAGTTCTAGCTGTGCTTAAAAGTCTTTTCTTTTTTTTTTTTTTTAAGATTTTATTATGTGTCAGAGACATTATATATATGAGCATTATATATATGAGCATTATATATATAGTAATATATATTATATATTAATGTGATTGCTTGATGAATATTTCAATCAATATTTCCCAAAAGACCAAGTTCTATGTGGACAGGCACTGTTTATTTGGTGTACAATTCTATACGCTGCATGTGGTCTGACCTGGAATACAGCAGGCGGAAGGAATAAAGGAGTAAATGACTGAATGAATATAAATGGAGAGTGAATAGCTATGCAGAGATCCTGATCAAGTACAGCAGAGTGACAGGACTGTAGGAAGTGTGTATGGGTAGAACAGCACTCCTCTGAATTCCACAGGGTGATCCTAAACAAGCTTTCTTGTCCCTGACAACCAGCTTCACACCAGCTCAGTACACTATAGCCTAGACACACACCCCAAAACATATGCAGACAGGCTAGTGTATAATTACCAAAGAGAAAGAAATCCACATCAGAGGATAGCCATCATATAGCTTCTCCTCTTTTGGCTCAGTGGTTCAGAGGATAGCCATCATATAGCTTCTCCTCTTTTGGCTCAGTGGTTAAAACATGACACTTGTGATGGTCAAATCTTCACCACACTAGTTAATGTCTGAGAAAAACCCCTAACCTTGACCACTGATTAGTCTAATATATGTATCCATCTTACTGTTCATCCCAAAAAAGAAACGGGGTTAACAGACTATGGATGAGGAGAGACACAGCTTCTCCCTAGGACTGTCTCAGCATACCCATGGCAGAATAATATTCTAAGAGGAACAGCCAAGAGTCTTCTAAATTTGATACAAGTAGCTCTTCTTAAATCAATATGCTCCCAATAGGGAAAACAGACAAGTCAGCCGCTTTTAACAAATGTTCCAGAGTTTCAAGGAGGAAAAGCAGCTGTATCCTTAGGGCTCAGACTAACTGTAAAAGTTCCTTGAAAAGACTTAGATGATGAGCTACGCTTGAGCCCATGCCTAGGGCTCAAAAATCTCCTCCATAACATTCCCTTCAACTAGCTATTGGTAAGCAACTGAAGCAAATGGAAAACATCCCCTCAAGCTGAGCAGGTGTAAGAGTCTGAGACCGGCTCCATAGCTGAGTTAATAGGTGGTCCAAGGGACTTACAGCTGTTACTTCACAAAATGTGAGAAAACACAGATTCCCTCAAAAACTCTGACAACACAGAAAACCCCTGGAGAGCTGGAAATAAGCTGACCAGAAAAAAGGAAGAAAGAAGAAGGAAGAAGAGGAGGCGGAGGCCGTATTTTATAAAGTCAAGCTCAAATTTATAAAGTGACAGTTCAAAGCCCTATAGGTGACACAGTACAAGACCTAGGAGAACCATAACTGGATGTCTGGTACCTTCAAAGAGTTATTGCAAAATACAAACTTGTAAAACTAACAAACTGATCAAGAATATATGCCTTTCATTCCACCCAATAGTTCTATGTGATTAACCTTTTCTAAACTATGAGAATATAGCTGAGGCTGCATTTCCAACTTAATATCAGAAGAAACTACAGTAGAGACAGATTAACTTGCCACTAGTAATGGTATGTTAAAATGGGAGGGGGGGAGACTTAGATTCTAGAAAGACAGAAGAGCCGAAACCTAGCCTTCCTTCTGAAATTTACTAGCTGTAATATTTGGCCTTGAAAACAGTGAAGTCATTATTCTTTGAGTTTCAGTTTCTTTACTTGAAAAAAGGAGGAGGATCCTTGATGTGAGTCAATCAAATAAGAGGTATGAAAAGATCTCAATCTTGCAAAATACTACAGAATGTCCTTGCTACTCCTGGGCACACAGGTTTTCCTGGTCTCACTCCACTTCACTCTTTCTTTGCACTGCATCAAGCTGACAAACAGGATTAGCTGATCCTTTTCCAGATTAGTTTTCAACCACAAACTATTCTGAAAGGTGAGGTGCCGTGTGCTCTAGCTATTCCAAAAAAGCACCAAATCTTTGGGTGCCAGGTTAGCTTCAGCCAACAAATATACCCCTTTCATCAAATGATGTTTCCTGGTTACTGGAATTACCTTATTCCAGATCATTAAAGAGCCCTGTATCCACTGGTCTTGATCAGGTTCTGGTCCTATTTAACTACTCCTAAAAGGTAACTCACTAGGAAATCTACTCAGTGGAAAAATCATTAGGGTGCTCTTGCTTTAAGAGTCCTAAAGTAGATTTCAATCTGATTCCTCAAATCACAGGATTAAGTGAAGAGATATGCATTCTAACTGTGACTTTCCTACTGACTAGCACCATTCCTCTGAGCAAAGCGCTCCCTATGCTGTTTCTCTATTATCACAGTGAGGGGAACATCTATGACTCTCAAACCTGGCTATTCATCAGAATCCTCTGGAAATCTTTAATAGATCCCTGGGCCTCACCCCAGATATACTGGGTTAGACTCTCCAAAGTAGGGCCATATATATCTTACATATCTCCCACATAACATAATTGTGGATTATGCATGTCCATAGTAAGTTCAGCAGTGCTCCCTCCCATCTTCAAGGAGCTGCTAGTCCCGCTCACCTGTATTCCATGTTGCTGGCATTCTTGCGAGTGGCAGTCAGTTCAACCCCATTCTTTGTCCAGTAGCTGTATGTAAGGGTGTGAGAGCTGGAGGTGAGGTTACACTGCAGGGTGACGGGGAGAACAGGGCTGTCTCGAAGAATGACCTCTTCACTGGTGACAATCCTTGGCTCTGTAATAAGAGTGCACAGTGATAGGGAGCCATAGCCTTCCATTCTCTGTAGCCCTGGCCTGAGAATCAGATGGGGTAGGATGGGGAGACTAGAAGAAGAGGGAGGGCAGACAGGACCACATGAGGAGTTTCACTTTACCACTTTGGAGGAAGTCAAGAAAGGAAAAACAATGATTATAAGCAAATGACCACTAGCGCAGACAACAGCCTGAAGACCAGTTGGCCTAGACGTGAAAAGAATGGGAGTATTATGGGTACTTGTACTGGGAATAATCCACTTACACTTTTGAACACCACCGTTTTATGATTTAAGAACCACCAACCAATTCAGCTTCAATTAGAAAACGAGGCTCCACCTTGCAGTTCTGAAGACAAAGGCAATATAATTTATGTAACTAATAAACTCCCTATGGAGTTACTAGGCCTTGGAACAGTAACAGCTATAATTAGATAATGCATGTATGGCTTTTCCCACATTAAATTCTTATAAACCTATGGCAAACCAGCCATGGGCATTAATTATGCAGAAAAAGACAGTGTCAATCCTAGCAGCAAATTTCCTGCCAGAAGTCTGTTGTATTTTTCCAAATTTTGCCAAGGGAAAATTCTTAAGGAACCATCATATTTCTTCTCTCCAGCCCATATTTATTCCCAAAATAAAACTTTTTCAGAATTGTTAGTAAAACACATTTCACTGTGCAGATAATATAACTAGAAGGCAATATGTGTTGGTATCATGGCTTCCTAGCATTTTTGAGCTAAAAGGCCCTTAGGGTTCACTGAATCCCCACTCTTTAAGAGCCAGAAACGGAAAATGACTTATGCAAGGCCATAATTATTATTAGTGGCAACACTGGGCCTAGAACACACATCTGACTGAATTCTCTAGCTCTGTTCCCTCCCCCACCTCCAAATCCCACTCCACCCCAAACACACTTTCCGCCCTATGGCAGGTTATATAGTTTATCTCCTGGTTCTCTCCTGGGCTGATAACCTGGGGTCATTATTCTAAAACCTACTTGACCCAAATATTAGAACACATTGAACAGAAACACACTATCATTCCTGGAAGGTTCATCCTTAAAGTCCTTTGAATTCCACCATTATATTAAAGTCAAGATGTTTGTCGTCTTTTTGTTATTGTTACTTCTCTCTAACCTTTTCCCAGGCTTAGCTGTTATTCTACTTTTGGTCGGACATTTTCAGGTCAAGTCTAAACTTTTCCCAACCACAATTCAAGGTATTTCCTCTCTTATTCTTTTTCCAATTGTTTTTCAGAAATTCTTAACTAACTTCCCATTTCCCTGTACCTGGCAACTCTGCAGCAGCAATCTGACACCTTACAATATAGTTCTGACTCTTAACTCTTGAGGACAGAGGTCTCTCCCTCCACTGGAGCTAAGCTTTGTTCCTTGTGCAGGGAGGCAGACAGAATGGAGAAGTCATGGGACACTTGAAAAATAGAATGCCCAAGGACCTCCTAATCAAGGCAACATTTCTGACTATAGAGCTCATATCAAAGGAAACTGACAAATAAAGCAAATCCTCAAGTCTGTTAAATTAAATGGGTTCTCACTATTTTCCAACTCTGGCAAAGGGAGAGTGGTTATCTTCCATTCAGCACTGGTCCTTACTGGTGACATCAAACAGAGTCTCTATGTACAGATAATGGAGGCATAGCAGCCACTAAGACAGAAGCAGATGCATGTAAACACGTTAGCGCAGTGGTGTCCCAAGGTTTCCAAAACACACTGGACAGAAGCCAAATCCCTGGGCCTTAAGTCGAGTGGAACGGCTGCGAACCCTGCAATGGAAGGCGCACACACACCATCAGCAGAAAGCACCACAATTCCAAGAAAAATCAAAACCAAGCAAAAACGAAAGAGAGAACCAGTACTCCACAGAAATTAAAAATATAAAGGCAACATTAAAACCCAAACATACTTTTAGGTTTTTACTAAATTTTTATTATCCAATCTTCTTTTCTGACCCATATGGGATTCTCCTTCTGGTTCTTCTCAGACTGCACTGAGAAAGGGTAAACTCGGAGGATGAGGCTAAGAGCTTCCAGATGTTTCAACACAAGGAGGCCAAAGTAAGTGCTACTCTTACCTGTAATGATGCAAATGCCCACTGCAGCTCAGGGAGATCAAGAAGGTGATGAGAGCAACCTGCAGACTTTCTGCCAAGAATTCTTGGAAGGCAAAAGAAAGCACTTTTCCCCTTATGTGTTAAAGATCCAGGAGAGAGTCAGCTGGGAGCAAGTGGATAATTTAAATAGGTTTACACAGGATTCTGCATCATAGGAGGGCTGTGGAGTAGAGTAGCCTCCCTCCAATAACTGCTGCATATGGAAACCAGTACTAAACCAAGCTCCTTGGCCAGGGTGCCACATCTGCGTTCTGCACCAGGATGAAGGTGGAGTTTTCCTGTGGCTTAGCATTGTGCATGAAAGTCCAGGAGAGAAGTACATTTAGGAGAAGCCCAAAAACATTTACCTGCCACAGACTCCTATTTAGAAGCAGTGGGTGGGAGACCCTTGCCCTCACCATCACTCATCTATAAAAGAACATGCTCTGGCCAGGGAGATTCCCTAAAAACCGGGCATATTTCTCTGCCTGCCTTACCTTACTCAAGGAGCTTTGGGGGAATTACTGTCAAGACGTCATCCTTAGGGGTGCCTGGGTGGCTCAGTCGATTAGTGTCTGCCTTCAGCTCAGGTCGTGATCTCAGGGTCCTCGGATGGAGCCCCACCTTGGGCTCCCTGCTTCTCCCTCTCTCTCCGACCCTCCTCCCCACTTGTGGCCCCCCACTGTCCCTCACCCCCATCTGCTCAAATTTTTAAAAAAGTCATCCTTAGAAGACTTCAACCTCCTCCTGGAGGCAAAAGTCCTTGAGATGTTAAAATCACAAAACAATCCAATTAGAGTGAATTCAGGGTATTTTTTAGAAGTAGCAGCAGCAGCTTGGCTCTCTAAAAGTTAATAAGGGTTAACTAATTGATGGGGAAATCTGGGATGAGATTGAACTGGCCAGGGTTTGGTTTAACCACATGCAGACACTTCTAAATTAGGAAGTTTATTTCCAAGTAAACTGGGGAAATGTTATGTATTCTAAGGATTGGTAGGTAAGTACCCCCAAAGACTCATCTTCTTCTGGCCCCAAGGCATGACCGTTGAACTCAGTCTATTTGAGTCAAGCTCCTGGAAGTACAAGTACCATATGCCTAGCCCAGTCCATGCCTACAAACTTCTGTAGATCTTTGTGGCCATTTGGGTAATTCTGCTTTTATAAGGAAAGGAGCAGGGGGGCAGGAGAAGGAAGCGTGCAAGGGAAAAACTGTTAAATAAAAGGAAAATCACTGGGTTAATATTCCCCATTTTCACATAGACAGGTTTTCTTTTCCCCTTTCCAGAAGCAGGTTCTCTGATTGAACAGTGCCAGCTGCAGCAGCCTCTCCTATCTCTCCCCTAAGGCCTCTCTCCTCTTCATAAGCATCTTCTAAGATACTATAAAGAACAAACAACGAACCTGCTATCTTCCATAAAGTATACAGATTCAGGGCCCATGTCCTATTATTTCCTTATTACTAAATTCCTCATAAATGTGTTTTTACTGTTTTTACTTACTCCTTCTAAACCAGTTCCTTAAGCCAGTACTGGCTGTAAGTCTGAGTTCTTGAAGAGAAGGTGAAAACCCAAAGGATCTTTCCATTAAGTAAAGTATGCTCCCTCAATTATAATCAGGTCAGATGTGGGGCTAGAACTAACTCTTCCCCGCCAGGAGCACTAGCTCACTGGAGACTTCCCCCTCCCTCTTCTTCCCACAGTACAAGTAGCAAGACACTTTTCAGAAAGAGAGGTGGCCACAAGAGCTCCTGTGTCTAATGTCTTACTTGTACCTGCTACAACAGAGGAAGAGAAGAACTCTGAGCCAGCCACTTAGCTCCTTCTCATCACTTAGTTGGAATTTAGTTTCTTCTTTTTTCAAAACACAAGAAAAGGCCAGTGTGAATGGCTTCCAAAATACTTCTGGGGTTGTCAATCTCTGGGATAAGGAGCACCATGCCAACAGTCAGTCATCAGAGTCAAACTATCTGTGAACAGGAAGCAGATGCAAATCTGACTTTGAAATAGCAAGATGGGGTTTAAAAAAAATACTTTGCAGTTTAGTGTCACCTGGTGTCTACCAACAAGACATATGGAAAAAATATCAGGTTGCTGCTTTTAAGAGAGCAAGAGACTGGATGGGCAGGACCAGTAAGGAGTATACTGCTGTAGTGGAGGGCTGTTATCAGAGAAGCACGTGCCACTGTTTTAGAAAAGAAAAAGAGCTGGAACTATGGAAATATCCAAGCTTACATGCCACCCAACAACCAAAACACACCACCACACCGCACCCATGGCGACATTCCCATCACAGAACAGGATGACACCAAGTCACAGTGAGGGAAGAAGCTAGGCAGACACAAACTTAAAACCATAGAGGTGAAGGCAGCTACTCAGAGAGCTTCAAACAGATGAACAGAAAAAATAAAAAGTAGTTAGATTGGGGAGAGAAACAAAAATAAAAAGGCACCAGAGAACAAATCAGCAAAAGGATATCAGGAAACCTACTACAAAATTAAAGGGGAGGGAAAGAAACAATTCAACACTACCCTGGTTTAACTGCCTGGTTTTGTGAGTTTAGGTGGTTTTGGAGCCCCCCAGTTCTCCCTCCCCACCTCTTCCCATTGCAGATGATTTTGGACAGGCACGATTTCCCCAAGTTCTTTGTTCCTGAGGAGAAAGACACAGAGAAGGGATGGGGGATGAGGGAGGTAGAGAGGACAGCAAAGGAAAAAAAAAAAACAAAAAACAAAAAACGTTGCCATGGATGTTTTCATACACTACAACCAGAAGGGTCATGGGTTTGAAAAAAAACGAAGACAAGGGGTGGGGTGAGCGATCATACTGGGGAAGAGGGAAAGGAAGCAGAAGGGAAGGGTCATCGGGCCACCTCTAATGACTACAGTACTACTACTGTAGGGTGCTGGACTCACTCTGAAGGACGCTTATGGTGGCCTGGGCTCGAATCCATGTTATGGAGGGGTTTTGCCTCAAGTCATTCCTCTTGGGGTCGTTGCTGGCCCTGCACTCGTAAGTCCCAGAGTCCTCCAAGGTGAGCCGGGTTATTCTCAGCACACTCACGCCGTTTGACCCGTAGGCGGTGTTTACGGTGACACGGCGCTTCCGAGCACCGTCCCACAGCTGTCTGAAAGACTCTGCCCGGTTGACTTCTGCGTACCACCACTGGATCTCTGGCGTGGGGCTCCCGACCACGTCACAGTACAGCTCAAAGGCGTCCCCAGTGAGCTTAGTTTCTGACATGGGCGACTTGACAAACCCAGCTAGAGGGAGGGGGAGCAGGAATGCAGTGACAGGCCAATCAGAAAAAAAAAAGAATCAACAGGTGTTAATAGTAATTTAAAGAAAAGAAAAGAAAAAAGCAAATGAGTTGCAAAGAACAAAAAGGATTCATTTTTAAACTATAAAGAGACAGTAAATAGCATTTCATACAAGCTTTTAGAAGAAGAACCACCCTGGGAAGCTTATGAAGCAAAGGCAAGCTAATTACAAGCTGGGGCGGCCCAGGTGCTAGCCAGGCAGAAGCAAGCCCACTGGAAAGCGTTTTAGCAATGGGCCCAGTTGGTAGGAATGAGAAAGCCTCAGGTCTCAGGGAAGAGTCTTTTTCCTTAGAGCACAAAAACCATTACCTTTCCAAATTCAGGCAAGTGATGAAAGATAACCGCAAGCAGCAGTAGTTCAATATGCCAAGTCAGGATCTCTCTTTTGGATGGGGGAACACTTTGTTAGAGATGGAATGTCTTTAGTGGGCCTCAACAAGAAATACCAACTGACCTAATGACACCTTCTCTTGGGAATCAAAGTCCAAATTTCAACTCAAAAGGTAGCATATTTCTCTCTTGTGCAGGATTCCATGCTGAGTTCAGGATGGCCTTCCCCCTACATTCTATTCTTCCCTGGGTCTCTGGCAAACAAATGGCCCAGCTAGCTGTGACTAGGTAACATCTACCTGAATGCAGACCTTCAGGCCCAGGAAAACAAGACAGTCTGTACTTCAGAGTGGGAATTACTAAGGGTGTCAGCTCAGCAGTGGAACCAACAGTAACAGCAATCCAACTCATTGCCAATACAGGGACTACATCTTCCACAATTCCATAAGTTCATACAACTGGAGAACTCTCCTGAAAAGTCAGTCTTAAAAATAACCATGGTACTTGACAGGCTCTGTCTACACAGTTTACTTGCCTAGCTCCCAGAGGCCAGCTCATAAAGAATAAGAAATATGTAATGATGAATTAAATTCTATGGTGAAGGCTAGGCCTCAACAACATTGCCAGGCATTATTCAGGAATTAAAATTTATGTAACCTTTAGCGTACACTCCCATAAGACAAGGTGGCAATGGCAGAAAGAGAGTAGAAAATTCAGACTTAACTGAAGAACTTGGGAGTAGGGTCCTTAATAAACTAAATCACAGTGCAAGCATACTCTCTCTCACCCATTTATTCCACCTAGGGTTCATCAGCATCTCTACCAATTCAGGCAGTATCCCAAAGTACAAGGCAAGAGGGGCTGGTCAGTTTCCCTGGGGACCTAGCTGGCCCCCTGTAGTGAGCAGAGTGGGACCAGGATCTAGCAACATCAGATTAAAAATATTCAGAGGAAAGGTATAAATTAAATGGAACAGTTTTCCTACAGTCCAGAAGCCAAGGATGTAAAGGAGCTGGCTGAAAATGGAGGTTACTAAGTGGAAAATTTTCTGTTTATATCCATAGAAGTACTTGCCTTTGGAAATAAACTCCATCCCATGGGCCTAAGAGAAGTACTATACTTACTAAAGTAGAGGCCACGACCTCCAAATTCATACTAATCTTTCAATTCATAAAACACTGAGTATCTGGGGAGGATAGGAATACTATAATTACCAGCCTTAGATTAAAGTTTTGCCTTGAAAATGCTATATCTAAACTACTTCTTCAGATCAGGTCAGTTCCTTGTAAGGAACCATCTACCAGAGTCCCCAAGAAGCCAACAAGATGTCACTCTCAGATGCAGGGGAAGTTTCAGAATTTCAGAAAGGAGACACCAATCCCCAGCAATGAAAAGGTGATCTCACTTTCAAGTAAAGTGGTAATCAAGGAGCCATGTCTTAATTTCACAAACTGCCACCCGCCCACTCATTAAAGTCAAAGCCAACTAACATAGAAGGACCGGTAAAGGAAGCTGGTCGTTCATTTTACCACTGGTTTAATCATCATGGAAAACTGGTTATCAATAAATCCCTAGGAAGCAGTAAAGAGTAGTATTCTGTTTTAATCACACTCTCAATCATTAAGTATAAGTCACAAGTGCTCTTATTCTCACATTTTCTGTGAACTGGGGGAGTCTGTCTTCTCAAACACTGTGATTATGCAGACTGTCCTTGACTTATGATGGGGTTACATCCTGATAAAGCCATTGTAAGTTGAAATTTTCTGAAGTCGAAAATGCATTTAATACACGTAACCTACAGAACATCACAGCTTAGTCTAGCCTACCTTAACTGTGCTCAGAACACTTACACAGGCCTATAGTTGGGCAAATCATGTAACAAAACATCTACACTTTTAAGTGTTGAATATCTCATATACTTTATTGAATGCTGCATGGAGAATGAAAAACAGAATGGCTGTATGAGTCCAGGATGGTTTTAAGTGTATCAGTTGTTTACCCTCGTGACAGTATGGCTGACTGGGAGCTGCAGCTTGCTGCTGCTGTCTGCCACCATGAGGGAGGCAGGGACTACATACTGCTAGCCTGGGAAAAAATCAAAATTCAAAATATGGTGTCTACTGAATAGGTATCACTTTTGCACCATTAAAAAGTTGAAAAGTTGGGGCGCCTGGGTGGCTCAGTGGGTTAAAGCCTCTGCCTTCGGCTCAGGTCGTGATCTCAGGGTCCTCCGATAGAGCCCTGCATTGGGCTCTCTGCTCAGCAGGGAGCCTGCTTCCGCCTCTCTCTCTGCCTGCCTCTCTGCCTACTTGTGATCTCTATCTGTCAAATAAATAAATAAAATCTTTAAAAAAAAAAAAAAGTAGAAAAGTTTTAAGCTGAACCACAGTTAGTCAGAGACCATCTACTTGATCATGCTCTAGAAATCTGTTGGTGGATTTGTACTTTCCTCCTTCTGAAATGCAGGGTGACATTTAAGCCTCTTTATCAATCTATTGATTATGCTAATATAAAAGGAATGCCTGCAAGTATGTCCAGAACCCCCAAAACCCATCCAATTCCAGTATAATCTCTAATCTCAATACTACATAATTCAAAGGCAGCTGAGAAACAGCCTGAACACAATTCCCACTGCACAGAACCAAGCAAGTCGCTCAACCTGACAATGCCACCCCTGGGCAAGACTCACTACTAAGGAGGAAGGAATGCTCATCTGATTTAGTTTAATTTTCTACCTGCACATAGGAAAAGGGGACTAAGTAAAAAAAAAGAAAAAAATTCTGAATTAGTAAATTATATGATGTATATTTAAACAAACTTATATGAAAACAAGATTTAAAATCCCTTAAAACACAAACAACAGACATCTACCCATGTGCTCTTTGAAAGCTGTTATTATTTATTATTAGCCATGTGCACCAACAGGTAACATTTTCTAAGTACAAGTTATGTGTTAGACAATGTGATAAGCACTTTATATTACCTCATTTAATCCTCACAACAGTCCTATAAGATAGGTGTGACCATAACACCCTTAAAGATGGAAACTAAGGCCCTAAAAAGTTAAGTACTTTGCCCACAAACTAACAGAGAAACTCTGGCCTGAAATCCAGGTGTGTCCAAAGCCAAAGCATGGTCTCCTAATACTTTCCACAAGTGTGGTCAATATCCCTTACTAAAATATATTAAGGTTTTTGTAGTTATTTAAAAGTTAAAGATGTTTTTGTCACCACTTAAATGTAATTAATAATTGCTGACTACAAAAAGCAAGGACCTGCCCATTGGAATGTGCAGCACAGTGTAATCACTAACTGCTTAAAATTATAATTCTAGTAAAGAATGGAGACAGAGAAGCACAGGATCAGAGTTCCCCAAGCAAGTGTGGGGCAGGGGGAACGGGGTGCAGAGGGGAAAAGAGAAAACAAAAGAAAAGATGGTTCAGAAGCAAGATTGCCCCCTAGTTCTGATGATTTCATCACCTTGCTCTTGAGAAGGCTGGCTTCATAGGAGGGAAGAGTTTAAAGACATTAGATGCATTTCTCTGATATTGTGGTCAGTGGGAAAATTAATAAAGGGCAGTACCTAAAGTTTTTATAAGACCTAAAAGTTTACAAAGTGCTTCCACATGCATCATATCGCATTTCATTCACATAGTTTCACAAGGTCTACAGGGCAGGCGCAGGGAGAAGTTCATGACTGCTTAGGTAGCTAATCCTGAGCAGAGATGGGATCAGAACGCAGGTCTTCAGCTCTTAGTCTACTGTTCTTTCCATTAAGCTGTACTGCCTCTAATGAAACCAAGCACAGGATTCCTTGATAGCTAAACATGTATCAAAAATCCATGAAAACACATCTATTTCCCCTCCTAGCAGCAGGGAAAAGAAAAAAACAAACCTCTCTACACAGTATCGTGAAATCACAATTAGCAAAGGAAAGTTATTAGCAACCATCTACCTCATTATCCATCCCAAATTAGCTCCAATTCAGGAGAAGAGAAGAACCAGCTTGCAGCAGCAGCAGGAGGAGGCAGACAGCTCAGAGCCTGACTCACTCTGCCCTGCCTTTCACCACCAAGGGCTTTCAATCTAGTATGTGCGCTCAACATTAAAGGACTCAACTGCCTGAAGTTAGGATGGCAGCAGAAGCATCTGTTTGATCTCCAGGTCAAAGCCCATCCAGTATTTTGGAAAAAGCCAAAATTTCTGAAATCCCCTTCCCCACCATCATCTCTTCCCACTGAAACATATAACGGGGCTCAGATCTCAAACAAGTTTGAGGAAGGACTAACAAAGCGCATTAAGTTCAACACTGATAAAGGAAGCTGAGAGGTGGTCACAGGTTTGGGGGAAGGGAGAGACTAGAAGCTGGGGTTGGAGAAGGACAGCAAGCACAGTATAAAAAAATGAAGACAGTAAAACCAGGAAAGCAGTAATGTAAAATTGCATAACTGGGGGTGGGGGATGGGAAGCGAAGATGACAGCTGGGGCTAGCAGCCGGAGAAAAGGAGGAGCTCTCTGGCAGAAAAACTGGATGTGTAGATATGTAGCAGCGGGTGAGAAGAAAAAGGGAACACAGAAGAGCAAGTTGAGCCCAATCCCAAGAAAACTGCTTTTACAAATGCCCTAAGGAAGCAAAAAAGCTAACCTAGTCCCACATAGGACCTGAGACCACCACTGATTTTTACAGCTGAAATTCTCACTTACCTCCAGGGCAATCTCTGAACAGGTAATAAGACTAACTTCTCTCTCTCTCTCTCTCTCTCTCTCTCTCAGCTGACTACTGCCAAGGCCAGGCTTTTAAATCTAGCCCGCTTTTGTCACCTTTTATTTATTTTTTTAAACAGCTGTTCCTTCAAGCCCCTGTTTACTACTAATTTCCCGTGGGTGGCTCATGCTGCTGTCTCCTTCATGCCTCATAATAAAGAGAAAATGACAGCGGAGGAGAAAAGAGCATTTCTCTCCCCCATCTTACCCTCAAACACACTCTCATATCATATATATCAAAAAGAAGAAAGACTGAGCAAGACAAGCTATAATCTCTAACTGCGATTATAGGCACAGTATTTCAAATCTGTTTGAACTATGAACTGCTATAAGGCTGTATATACAGGTTGTAAGTACACATCTCGCCTACCCTTTTTTTTTTTTTTTAAGATTTTTATTTATTTATTTGACAGAGAGTGAGCACGAGCTGGGGAGAGGCAGAGGGAAAGAGAAAAGGAGAAGCAGATTCTCTGCTGAGCAGGGAGCCCAACTCAGGATTCAATCCCAGACCCCTGGGATCATGACCTGAGCTGAAGGCAGATGCTTAACTGATGGAGCCACCCAGTCGCCCCACATCTTGCCTATCTTTACTGTTAACTTAAGAATTATTATCGCTATTCCTTAACAACAAAGCTATGTCACAAATCCATATGCATGCACTTATTCTGTGTGTAACCATCAAGGGTAAGGCAGGCCTGGGGCCCTGGGAGTGGATGAAAATGGGATAACCTCATTTTCTGCAGCAGGAAGTATCTGGGTCTGATCTCACGGATTAGTCTGATCTGTAGGTAGAAATGGCAGCAATTACAAACCCAAATTATACCCATTCCTTTCACAGCTACCTCAATCAGGTAGACATGACAAAAGGTTTATGACTGTCCCCATCACTAGTTTCTATGCCAGGGCCCACCCTTTATTTAGAAAGTGTACCATCCAAATGGCTAAAGATATCTGTTCAGCATTTTAGCCCGCCTTCTGTTTTGGAGAAATAGGACAATCCAGTTTGAAGAAGACTATGTAGTTTAGTGATTAAAAGCAGCAAATTCTAAAATCAGATTGTCTGGAGGTGCAATCACTAACCATATGACCTCAGGCAAGTGACCTAACTTCTCTGAGCTTCTCCTAATCTGCAGAAAGAGGCTAATAGCAACCTCATTGTGTTATTGCGAGGATTAAATGAAATAGCACAGCTTAAAACAGTGCCTGGCACATAGTAAGCACTCAATAATGTTACCTATTATTACATGTCTCCATAGAAATAATGCTGAACAGACCACATGCAGTAGTCTTCAGCACTGTCCCACAACAGGCTGGGAAGCAGAAATGTTACATCCAAAATGAGTTCTAAATTAGAAACCAACTTCAAGAATCAACAAAATATTAACCTTTAAAATAAAGTTAGACAGCGGGTTAAAGCCGCTGCCTTCAGCTCGGGTCATGATCCTAGGGTCGTGGGATCGAGCCCCGCATCGGGCTGTCTGCTCTGCGGACAGCCTGCTTCCTCCTCTCTCTCTCTGCCTCTCTGCCTACTTGTGATCTCTATCAAATAAATAAATAAAATCTTAAAAAAAAAAAAAAAAAAGATTCGGGGGCACCTGGGTGGCTCAGCGGGTTAAAATAAAGTTAGAACCAGAATGCAAGTAGACTGCAGAACACAAGGAAAAAGAAGGGAAACTAGAATGGGGAGAAATGATAGTAGCAGTGTGGACTCAAGGAATTTGTGAAATGTTACTAGAGTTATAAACCATCGAATCAGATATTATGAACACCCAAGAGTAATGAGAATACAGAGGCAGTATAAGATTCTCCTTAAAAAAAAAATAATAATAATAAAAGAATAACCCCACAGATTACAAATCAAGCTATTTAGCAATGATATATGGGAAGATACTGAATACTGGCCAGGCCAAACTGTAAATTCACAAAATATAAGATAAAATGGTAGTTAAAGATTTTGGACCATGTCAGATTAAGCTTAATTTCATCTAACAGTGTCAGATTTTGAGTCAGTACCTCCACACCTTAAATTCTCTTAACACTGAGCAGTTTCTTCAAACAGGAAAGATGCCATCTTCTTTACAGCATAGTTGTAAGTCACATGGTTTATATGGAAAAGCTCTATAAACTGTAAAGCTCTATGCAAATGTTATTTTAGGACACAGAAGGGATGCATCAGATGTGACTGATCTTCAACAAGGATTTTCATTCAGTCCTGTTGTCAAGTACCATTTACAGGCTAAACGATCATGATCTATCTAGATCCATGGGTCTAAAAGTCAGTGACCAAAAAAAGAAAGAAAGAAAGGTTAGAAGTATAAAAAGAAACCATGGGCGTCTCTCATCCCAGAAAATACAAACAAAATTTTGCCTATAATACAGAGGTGTCCCAGGCTCCAAGTTAGACATCTGTGTCTCGACTGTATTGCTACTGAATGAGCGGACAAATAAGGATCTTTCTAGTAAACTGAGAGCTGCCCAGCTTACAGGGAAATGAGGCATGGTTTATATCTAGGTTGAATTCTTCAACTTCTTCAACCTCAATCTCCTCATCTGAAAACTGGGGATAATAACCCCCAACTCCTTCATAAGGTCATGGTGAAATTCACATAAACAATGGTATAGAAAATTACTTTGCAACCTATACAGCTATAAATGTAATAACAGAGGTGGTCATTTTGTGCAAGCATTCTAGTATGTAACAAAGGATGGCTTAAACCAGCTCTGGGTGTTCTAAGACTCACCCATGGGGGGAGGGGTTGTCTACTGCACTTTTTCTTCAATTTTTCAATTTTCCAAAGGAATAAAAGCACTGAAAACCACCACTGACCAAAGAATTTAAGTATGTTCCAAATAGAAAGTGACATTAAATAAGCTAGAGTTGCCAGCAATTAATAATAAAATTTAGAATTCTGGTCCCCTCTTACATTTCTTCATGTATATGTAATGTGCTCCAGGGGGCTCAGTAACACCAGCCTAGGACCCTGAATGTCGTCAAAAGGGTTCTAACAGACTGAAAGCTCTGCTTATATGTTATTTATTAGAAAATCCTGGCCACTTAAGTCTTTTACAGACATCAAGTAAATAGCTTCATTATTAAAGACACTCCTTGAGAATAACAACATTTCTTCCTCAATCCAAGAAGGAAAGAGGCATTTTAATTTAATCTTGAACAAAGAAAGTCAGGCTGAATATAACTGATCAGGTCCCATTTTGACTGTAATATCAAAATGACTATAACTTTCGTGTTTAAAAACTAAGGATGTGTCCAAGGGGAAAAAAACGAAATAGCCACAAACAGCTATCAAGCTAGTTTTTTAGGAAGCTTTAGGAAATCTACATAACTCCACAAATAGTATTCAAACTGCTAGTACACAAAGGAAAAGAGCTAGTTTTGCTAGCCATTAAAAACCAAGGATGTCTCATCCAAAGGAAATAAACACATACAAATCAGCTATATCTCAAACAGTGTTCTTAATAAAAGGTCTGGTTTCAAACAGTAAAACCCTTATACATTTAATGTTCCTCATAAAAATTCTGCTATTCCAGGGCACCTGGGTGGCTCAGTGGGTTAAAGCCTCTGCCTTCGGCTCAGGTCATGATCCAGGATCCTGGGATGGAGTCCCCACATCGGGCTCTCTCTCTCTTAGCAGGGAGCCTGCTTCCTCCTTTCTCTCTGCCTGCCTCTCTGCCTACTTGTGATCTCTGTCAAATAAATAAAATCTTAAAAAAAAAAAATTCTGCTATTCCAATAGACAGTCAAAAATAGCTATGGGCCAATCTAGAACTACACCCAAATGGAACTGTGAAGCCAAAACCAATTTTTTTGTGTGCGTTGGGGGGGAAACAGTTACAGAGCATGCCTCAGTTGACCCTCCAGTTAGGATTTATTAAAAGCAAAATAGGGGCACCTGGGTGGCTCAGTTGTTAAGCCTCTGCCTTTGGCTCAGGTCATGATCCCAGAGTTCTGGGATCACACCCTGCATGCTGCTTCCTGCTGGGCAGGAAGCCAGCTTCTCCTTTCCCCACTTCCCCTGCTTATGTTCCCTCTCTCACTGTGTCTCTCTCTGTCAAATAAATAAAATCTTTATAAACAACAACAACAAAAGGCAAAATGAAATCAATATGCTAGAAAGGCTGAATACTCCAATTAAAGAAACCAATCTCACAGCCATGGGTAATTACTAATGAAAAGCTGACCTTCACTAATTACTTCTTCTGTGAAATTCACTTGCCTATAGATTCAATATAACTTTAAGAAATTTATTTAATCTAGAGAAAGAGAACGAGCACACAAGCAGGAGGAAGGTGAGAGAGAATCTCAAGGAGACTCCCCATCAAGTACAGAGCCCAACACAGGGCTGATCTCAGGACCCTAAGATCATGACCTGAGCTGAAACCAAGGGTCAGACACTCAATGACTGAGCCACCTGAATCTAGGCACCCCTAGATTCAGTATAACTTTGATAACAGACTCAGTTTCTGTCCCTGACAATAATCCAATCAGGATTTAAACATTAAACATAACATATTTCAGCTCATTCTTTACAAGATGATACAATTCATATCTCTCTCTTTTTTGGTGGTGGGCAGCAAAGTTTATCGAGGTATAGTACAAAGCTCCCAAAGAGGGAGGGGACCTAAGAGGGTTGCCCTCATCTCATTCCTTCATCATCATATGTCCCCCATAGGAATGACCATTAACATAAGCAGTGCAAGCTGACAAGTCTGAATATAATCTAGAAGAGATTTTAACTGACAGTCTGAATATAATCTAGAAGAGATTTTAACTGAAAGAGGTAGGAAACCCGCCTCCTTTTAAACAGCCATTCCCAGAAACCAGAGTCAAATAGTCTGCACATAGGGATATTCAATCTTTGAATCACATCCCAGAATGTTAGGTAATGTAGTCCCAGTCTTCTCTTCTGAGGAATTATTTCCAAAGCATAAATAGCTTATAGTGGAAACCACACTAGAAACTTTGTTATTATATGTCAAAAGCAAAACTTTTCTTAGATGGCAGAATCCTAGAACAGCTATTCTTAAATCTTATTATGCATCAGAATCATCTGTTAAAACACAGACTGTTAGGCCCCATCTCAAGATTCTGATTCAGTAGGTCTGAAGCAGGGCCTGGGAATGTGCATTTCTAACAAGTTCTCAGGTGATACTGGTATTGTTGAATCACAGACAACACTTTGACAATGTCAGTGTGAAACTGATCAATTTTTTAGCTTTTTCAAATAGAAGGGAAATATGGGCATAAGAGCCACACAGATGTTTCTGAAACCAAGTAATACTCTCCTAGAAGTTGAGTCTGATTCATAATCAAAAGAGCAAATGTGGCAAAAATGGTTGCTAAAAAACTGTATCACTCACTAGGATTTATGCTCCCTTCAGCAGCACATATACTATGACTTCGTAATAATGGCTTTTATCTTGTCTTTGTTCTAGTTCTCAATCTATAAATTGTAAGCATGCTTTTAATTCAATTTACCATTTTTTGAGGGCCTATTTACTAAAAACTGTACACAGGGATAATTAAAATAAACATTGTTCCTAAAGAGAACTCAACCTTGAATATGACACAGAAAAATAATCAAAATACAATACAAGTGACAATGGCTACTTCCACAACAGATGTATACAAAAGACAACAGGAACATATAAGAAATAGCTAATTTTGGGACGCCTGGGTGGCTCAGTGGGTTAAAGCCTCTGTCTTCGGCTCAGGTTATGATCCCAGGGTCCTGGGATCGAGTCCCGCATCGGGCTCTCTGCTCATCGGGGAGCCTGCTTCCTCCTCTCTCTCTGCCTGCCTCTCTGCCTACTTATGATCTCCCTCTGTCAAATAAATAAAATATTTAATAAAAAAAAAGAAATAGCTAATTTTGCTGTGGCTAATAGATGCATAAAAAACTTACGCATGAGGGATGCCTGGGTGGCTCAGTTGGTTGAGCAGCTGCCTTCGGCTCAGGTCATGATCCCAGCATCCTGGGATCGAGTCCCACATCGGGCTCCTTGCTCAGCAGTGAGCCTGCTTCTCCCTCTGCCTCTGCCTGCCTCTCTGTCTGCCTGTGCTCGCTCCCGCTCTTTCTCTGACAAATAAATAAATAAAATATTAAAAAAAAAAAAACAACTTATGCATGAAATCTAAGTTTAGCCTTGTTAGTTGTGGAGAGAGGAGAAAGGTCTTGCTCTAGGCAAGAGTAAACAGTTATGAGCACAGGGCTGAGAAGTGGCAGAATGGTTCTAGATACAGCTGAAAAAAATCCACATTTTTTCAGTGCTTTTATATACCAAACACCTGCTAAGTACTCATGTTACTCAGAAAAAGGAGACACTCTATAAACTCAAGACCTCACAATTTTAAGGAGAATGACAAGCATCCTGCAGGCTAAGCAGCCTAAGTTTCTTTCTATAGAACAAGCAATGTGACTGATCTGACTGGTGGCAGTACGAAGGACAGATCAGAAGAAAGGAGTTAGAAAACTCCTCTGACAGTCCAAATTAAAAATGAGTCTGAACTAAGTAACAGTAGATGCAGAAATGATGGATAGGTGATGAATTTGAGAAATATTTAAGGGAATTAATCAACTTAAATTGTTGACCACAGGTGAAAAGGGATACTGTAAATGGAATAAAGGAAGATGAACTGAGAGTTGGCTTTGAAGGCACCTACAGGATAAGCTATGCTGGTAATATGTTCAGATGTAGTTAAAAATATGGATCTGTTATTCAGGAGAGAGGTGGAGGCTGGAAATATGCACTTGGGAATTATCAGCTTAGATGGAAGTTGAAGCCAAGGGAGGAGATGAGATCACTCAGGGAGGATGAAAAAGGAACTGAGAATGGAACTTTCTACATAATTACACTTCTTTCCAAATGATTCATCACTGAATGCAATGCACTTCTGGTAGGATAAAATACACCCAAATAGGAATTAATTCCCTTCCTTTATCTGGACAACACTTCTAATAAGGTCAGGTAAATAATTTATTATTCTGCTTTAGAAGATTTAAAAGAAGGGTCTTCTCATGTTCTTGCTGTTAATGAATGAGATATAAGGCCCAGAATTCATACTAGAAGCTCCCAAAGCAGCATTAGACTTTGAGTACAGTGCCTAATACTATTCATCTTTACAAAAAATCCTTAACCTTTCATAAAAACAGCACCCATTTGGTTCCAAAGATTATTTTGGGAAACATTTTTTCTTGGGAAGAAGCTTATACTTAATCCCAACCAAATTTTCTCAATTTTTGAAAAGGAAAAACATATGGTATCTCAACCTAACGCCCAAGACTAAACCAACTCTCACCCTGCAAGTCTGCGGTAAAGTACTGGAAACAAATAAAACCAGTACACCACAGAACAAGTAAATGTGGTGGGGGGAGGTTAGAAAATCAACAGAAATGTAGCTCCTGTTTCCATGACGTACTGCAATGTTTATGTTCTTTTTCTCACCTTATGGATCTCTTCAATCTTTCTATAAAGATTAACCAGATATGAATTTGGAAAATAAGGACAGTAACACATAAGCAAATGACTAAGAGAGTCCCACTTTGACAACTGCATGGAATGGGGAATTTCCTTCCCCCATCTAGGCCTCAACAGTCTCTCAATTTAAAAACTGAGGATAGGGGCGCCTGGGTCACTCAGTGGGTTAGAGCCTCTACCTTCAGCTCAGGTCATGATCTCAGGGTCCTGGGGAGCCTGCTTCCTCCTCTCCCTCTCTGCCTGCCTCTCTGCTTACTTGTGATCTCTGTCAAATGAATAAATAAAATCTTAAAAAATAAAATAAAAATAATAAAAATAAAAACTGAGAATATTCAATAAAACTATGAGCCTTATTCTGAATTTTTAAAATGAGTTATGAAAGGAGATAAAATTTGACTTCACCTATTAACCATATTGACAATGTACTGGAATTGCAAGCCTCCCCACTACTTAAAGTCATAATGATGGCAAAATTGTTTATATGGTGGGATTAAACAACAGGATCTAAGGAATATTTGGTATTACATACTTCATGGAGTTATGTATTTCTCTCCAAATTCTCAACAATTTACACAGTTACAGTTCATTCCTGGAATTTCAGTTGCATCTCCAAAAGAGGCAATATGATATGTTTAAATGGTAAAGGGGGAGCCACAGGGCAAATGATTCTTAAAGCAACACACAATTTCACTTCCATTAAATGGGAATTTAACATGCATTCAATCTGCTGTTAGAAGAATGAAGATCCTACCTTTAGAACTTACTAAGCCTATTCAGAAAGAGACTATCAAGAATACTTTCTTAAAATTAAATACACTCCAGACAATGAAATATTATTCAGTGTTAAAAAGAAATGAGCAATCAAGCCATAAAAAAGATACAGAGGAAGCTTAAATGCATATTACTAAATAAAAAAGCCAATCTGAAAAGCTTACATATTATGTGATTCCAACTACATGACATTCTAGCAAAGGCTAAGCTATGGAGATAGTAAAAAGTAGCAGCCAGGGGCTAAGGGGAAGGGAAAGAAAGAATGAATAGGTGGAACACGGGAATTTTAGGGCTGTGAAACTATTCTCTATAACACTAATGGTGGATACAGGTCATTACATGTGCCCAGACTCTTAGAATGTACAACACTGAGAAGGAACTCTAACGTAAACTATGGACTTTGGGTGATAATGTGATATCACTGTGAGTTCACTAATTGTAACAAATGCACCACTCTGACAGGAATAGTGTTCTAGAGAAGACTATATATGTGTGGGTGGGGACAGGGGATATATAGTTAATTCTCTGTACTTTTTCTTAACTTTGCTATAAACCCAAACTGCCCTAAAAAAAAAGTCCATTAAAAATAATTAAATATACCAACTGAAAAATACTTAACAATCATGTACTAAGATTTACTTGTCCTTTGCATTTAGTACCTGACTGCAGATAAAATTTTAAGATTTGAGAGAGAGAGCAAGCGAGCACACGCGAACACGAACACACACACACACACACAAATGCTCAAATAGGAGGAAGGGCAGAGAGACTCTTCAAGCAGACTCCCCACTGAGTGTAGAGCCTGATGCGGGGATCAATCCCACAACCGATGATGAGATCATGACCTGAGCCGAAACTAAGAGTCGGATGTTCAACTTACTGAGCCACCCACATGCCCAACTGCAGATATTTTTTTAAATGACACATTAATGCAAAATTCTTTCAGCAATGAGAATTTAGGTTAGCCCAGACAAGCAAAGTGGTATCTACCCATCTTGTGTTTATGATGCAGGAACAGAAAACACAGAGCTCTTTTCTAGCCTACAAATCATCTTAAACCTTGAGATCACCCACACTTCCCACGAGACTCTTTTTACCAAAGCCGTCCTAATTCCACTGAACATAAATCTCTCAGCTGAGGGAAAAACACATTATCCAACATAGGAAGACAGTTCATATACCTTCATCATATTAAGTACCCAAAGGCAGATACTACACTTATGGGTAACACAACCACATAATTTATTATGTAAATCAGGACACTTTGCGGGTGCCCGGTGGCTCAGTCAGTAGAGCATCTGACTCTTGATCTCAGCTCAGGTCTTGATCTCAGGGTCGTGAGTTCAAGCCCTGCGCTGGACTCAATGCTGGGTGTGGAGTCTACTCAAAAAAAAAAAAAAAAAGAAAGAAAGAAAGAAAGAAAAATCAAGTAAACCAGAACACTTTTAAGAGTGAAAGGGATGCTGTGAATAATTATGAGAGGACAATAGGCACCACTAATGGGGAACCTAGAAGTTGCACAGTGTAAAATCACGTACTTAGAATGGAGCTATCCCAGAATAAAACCCCAGGTCAATTCACTTTCAATCCTATATACAGTATATTTGTGATTTACAAACTTTTCCCAAGAACCCTGAGCAATAATTTTCCAAACATTGTTAAAACACAGTCTCAGATTCAAATATGTCTAGTCCTACAAAGCACCTCCAAATTTCTAGGGTTTTTTTCTTTCTCCTCTATCAAAACTGGTAAGTCCTCAAACCTGTTCTCCTATAATCAATATTATTTGGTATCTATACCACCCTTGGCTAAGATAAATTTCCCACTAACCAGAATCTCTTGCCTTACTATAAAGTATGCATACATATACAAGCCCTAACACCTTCGTTTCAAATGACAGTATACAAAGATCAGTGAACCCTTATATTTGCAAAAGGTAATTCCCTACTTGGTACTCTGAAAGTATTATCATATCTAGTAAAATTATCAACTCTGGTACAAAACAGGCCAAGATTATATAGGCTAGCATTGGCTCTCTAAAATGTATTATCAGGTACTTTCTGATGGTGTTTCAGAAATGAATACCAAACTTCATGGTAATAAAGTGCTAGACATACCAATTTAAATTGTAATTTTTAAGGAAAGTATAATAATGTACAGAAATTGTTCCATTTAATAATATATATGTTTAATCTGAAACCTGTTTCCTTGTGTGTACAATCATAAGACTGGAATTGAGGATTTCTATGGCCTTTTGTGATATAACAGCTAATATTCCATAAATTTACATATAATAAACTGAAATGAATGCAGTATTCTATGAATTCATGAAGATGCATAAGGCAGTACTGTGCTTGTGATATACAGTATATTTTAATAGACTGTGATTTTTTAAAAGATTTTATTTGACAGGGAGAGAGGCAGCGAAAAAGGGAACTCAAGCAGGGGGAGGGGCAGACTCTCTGCTGAGCAGGAAGCCTGATGAGGGGCTCAATCCCAGGACCCTGGGATCATGACCTCTGCCAAAGGCAGATGCTTAACCAAGTGAGCTACCCAGGCACCCCTAGATTGTGATTTGTTTGGAAACCGGAACAGGCCTCTAATTTTGTATTCCCATAATGCCTTGCTGCACATAAAACAGTCAACAATATTTGTTAAAAGAATGTTGAGAAATACAATTCTCATTAACTGAGGATTAAGGATCAAATCCTGTCATTAATTTCAACCTATTAACAACTTAAAATGTGCTCGTAATTAGTCTGATAATGAACAGAATAAAAGAAACCGTATCTCTTAGATGAGTGGTTTTTCAGAATATCAGTGTTATCTTTCTGAATATCGACAGAATCAAATTCTAGAAAACTAGACTATGGTATATTTGAATTTACCATAGATCCCTAGAAGCTACTTTTATTTAAAAAAAATCAAATCTCTAATGTCAGTCTGTTTTCTTGCCAGTGTATTCATTAATACTAACAAGCAAGGGAATAAAAATTGAATTTAAATAGATTTTTTTATTTTAAAAATAAAAAGCAGATTTTGATTTGAGATTTTACTTTACAATGTGAATGCAAATTTCCCACTCTTTTCCAAATCAGGTAATGAGGCTGCCCTTCATCCATTCCAAAAGAGAAGGAAATTCATATTTCCCTGTAAACCTCCCAGAATAAAAAACAAACAGCCTCGAAATTTCTTCTTTGAAAAGATAACCTTTAAGAAAAATCCTTTGTGGGGGAAGGGGCAGAAAGTAGGACATTTTCTGTTCTTTAAAAAAAAAAAAAAAAAAATCCAAGAAGATTACTAACAGATAACTGAATGTCTCTGAAAACAAATTCATTATAACAGCACCTAACCCTTACTGATCATTTATATGTGTCAAGCATGGTGCAAAGTATATTATATAATCTAACTCACGTCATTAAAATACAGTCTACTGCTTAAGGTCCTTGTTGCCATTCTACAGATATGGAGAAGCAGGATGCACAGCTTGGCAGTTAAGATTCCAGAGTTCAAAACACTACACTATTTTGCTTTATTTTCCTACATATATTTTTTTATATACATTACATAATCCAAAAACATTTTATCTTAGAATGACTACCACACAGTGTATTCTACTTCTCCCTCGTCAATGTTCCCAGTTCAGGCCTTTATCAATTTACAACCATCTCCAATTATCTAAGTTAACTATATGGAAATTCTATATGGGTCGATAAATTTAAAAAGTATTTGGCATTACTAACTGTAGCCTATTGTTTTAAGTTGGTGTTCCTAACTAGTAAACTAGAACTTAGTAGATTTCTAGTTCTTACTGGCAGATCCCCAAGGTGGTTGCTAAAACCACACATCCTGAAGATCTTCCTCCCACAGAAGGATGAAAACTAACAGCACTTTCAGTCCTTTACCAGGCTGGGACTTAACATCATACCTCTGCACTCCTATTCCTGTGCATATTCTCAGATTTCAAAACTCAAGGCAAGTGACAAGCAGGTCTTTCTCATAAAGAGTCTGACAAATCTTGCAATAAAAATTATTTTACCAAGTGATAGCATAATTATCTTTGCCCTATTTTATAGATTCTACCTTAAAGAGATCATGTCTTCTTCTGGTCTTATGTCAACTATGGACAAATCTATCAGTAATCACTGACTTTGCAAAGTATCCACAGGACCGCTCCCAGGCAGCTATCAAGACTGAGCAAGAAGATCGTGAACCAAAGGTAAGATACCTTGTACAAAAAAAAAAAAATTTTTTTTTGCTTCAGTAGTGGGTCCACAAAACAGGTCACCCATTCAATCAATTTTAAAATTGTGCTCCTCAACCCTAAGGAGTTTTTGAAATAATTAAGAGATCCCCTCCTCTCCTACTAAACAGCTCTACTTTTATCTCATTAACAAACTTAGATTCTACTTAATTTTTAAATAAAAAGAAAAAAATTTTCAGCTGCTAAGAGTTGAAAGCTTAAATCTAATTCTTGCCCCAGACTGACACTTAACATATACCATGGTCCAAAGAGGTTCTACTTCAGTTGCAGTGCCCTTACTAGAATCCAAATATTCTGAATCCTGTTCACTAACATTCTATCCACTAAAATCTGCTCTCTATTTGATTGCTCAGGAAATCCCAAAATCCAGCCAACAATCCAAATCTGTTTTTTTCTCCTTTCACAATTACTTATTTGTACTCTGATCATCTTGTTTCAGGTCTTCAGTACCTCCTAAGTCCACGATTACGTAGTACCCCCACCTCCATAATGAGGTGGAAGATCAGGTTATTTACTTACCTAGTCTCCCAAACACCAGCAAAATATTGCTGCTTCTCTTGAAAAGGAACAGAAAAATTGAATCCAGAATGCTTCCAACTAAAAATTAGCAGAGTTGTCCCAGGAATTATCCACATGGCTACAATATTAAATGTGTGAACATTCAGGGTTTCTGACAAAAAATATGTCTCAGGATAAAAATAGAGTAATATATCATTCTTTTTCATTTAACAAAGCTTTTTTCCCTGTTTGGAATGAGAAAAGCTCTCTCAGTGGACCAATTTCAATATAAAGAATTCAGTCATCATCAAAATAATTCCCTTCAGTGACACTGAGTAACAACAGATGTATTCTAGAGGTTCCATATATACTTAAATAAATGAGAATATCTGTCACTCCAATTGCCATATTCAAAAAAGAAAAGCTATAAATACCAAGATAAATTATATCATAATTAATACTACTAGAGCTTTATAGTCTATAAATTATGTCTACATAAAAAAAGCTTTGAAAGGGTACACAACAGACTACTAACAGTGCTTGTTTCTGGGGAGTGGGAATCATGACATAAAAGGAGGAACTTTAACATTTTACCTTTTACACCCAGGTATTATTTGAAACTACCATGTAAGCAAGTCCTTTCATAATTTTTCTAATCCAGTACCTTCCCCTTTTTTCAAAAATTTAAATAATTCCATGTCAAAATGGTTAACAACTATCCCAGGCAGGAAGATTTATCCTCCCTGTCTGCTAATATTCCCTCCTATAGTAAGTTATATCTATCCTTTGAAAATTCAACCTGATGAAAACTTCATTTTATGTAGATATGGCTGACAAGTGTATGTATCTGGTTACTTCAGGCTCACCTGGTACTACTGGGCCTGTCAAAGTTTTTCCAATGGTGTATTTTGAGAATTTAAGACGATACAATTCTTGAGCTGTTTCAGTGACAAAAGTGATGTGGGAAGCAAAGGCAGAAGAAAAATTATCAATTTCCTTACTACCCATAGCCCATTGACAAGTCCTTGAAACAGGCAGAGTGACATTCCTCTAGAGACTCAACTGCCTCAATGTTAATACTTTGCTAAAGGCAAAAGGCAATCCTAGCCAGACCCCCACCACGCCCACCCCCACCCCCAGGATCCTGTAAGTCTACTTCAATGTATAAAAATTCCTTTGGAAACGTCCTTTATCTCTAAACCCCCCTAAGATAGGTTTTGGCAATCATCCCCCAAGCATGTGGCCCACCGGTAGACATCTGAAGGGTCTCACGACTAAGGTTTTACTGGAGGGTAATAAATTACCTTTTCCCAAAAATAGCTAGCCGTCTCAAGGTCCTGGAAACCTTGCTTCCAAAATTCCTTAGAGACTTATGCTCTCTCTAACCCCTGCCCCTAAACCTGAAAGTGTATAGTGGGCTATTCCTCAAGACCTCGGTGAAGCTCTTTCTGCCCATGGGTCCTGTTCCCATGCTTTAATAAAATCACCTTTTTGCACCAAAGACGTCTCAAGAATTCTTCCTGCCTGTCAGCTTTGAACCCTAACATCGTCTTTCCTACATTAGAAATGACAGTGTTTCATAACGGTAAAGTGACACTCTAAGACACTACTAAAAACACATTCCACTCAAATTCTTTCCCATTCTGACTTTAAAACTGCTAAAAACACACATATCTGTTACTGAGATACAAGTGCTAGCCATCTCATACTTCTAATGGTAATTTCTCGGCAATTTTTAATTTCTCAGCAATTTTCACTATAGTTTAATGTTGTTCCTAACGTAAAAACTATTACTCTGTATACTCTAGTGTTATTTTTTTTTTTTAATGCACATCAAAATTTACCCTTTCATCCTACAGCTGTTAAATCTGATTACTCCTAGCACCACCCCATACTTGAATTTTAATGTCTACCTGCCACTGGGTAGCAAATTATATGCTCCATAGGCAGACATTCAGAATGTTTCATGTGCACTCCACAGTAAGTGGTAGCTTTGCAGGGAAGCACTAAAATTTACCAGCCCACAGCAAGCACCTTATAGTTCATAATCAATATTCATTACTAGCCACCTGCCTAGAATTCTTTCTGCCTTGATGTCCTCAGTTCTATAAGGAATTAATTTTCTTTGTGACTAGACCTCAAAGACTATCTGCGCTGTTTCTGAAAAATATGGACATTATGACCTTAAAACATTTTAAGAACATGTTAGAAAAACCTCCATCATACAACAAAAATCATTAAACAGCTATTAGGAAAAGCAAAAATACCCAGAAGTCACAATATGCAAACACTCCAGCTCAAAAACATGAGTCAACTAAACTTTGCATATGACAGGCAGAATAGAATTTGCTATCCCTCTGCCTCAAAAAGATCCAAGTAAAACAGGACAAAGAATTTAGAAGTACCAAATGTTTATCTAGAAACAATGGAAGATACCAGAAAAGACAAGGCCAAGTAGGTACAGATAAGACTAAAATTAAGACAGAAAAAATAGGGGGGGGGAAAGGGACTTAAAAAAATTAAATATATACCATATATACAAGGTACTTAATTATATATACACAATTAAACCATAAAGCTCTTAAAATGGACTCAAAATCACTGTGGAGGAAAACAGACGAACAACAGAATTCTGAGGACAGGAATAAAGGAATAAAGCAGGGACGCCTGGGTGGCTCAGTGGGTTAAGCTGCTGCCTTCGGCTCGGGTCATGACCCCAGCGTCCTGGGATCGAGTCCCGCATCGGGCTCTCTGCTCAGCAGGGAGCCTGCTTCTCCCCTCCCCTCTCTGCCTGCCTCTCTGCCTACTTGTGATCTCTGTCTGTCAAATAAATAAATAAAATCTTAAAAAAAAAAAAAAGGAATAAAGCACATGTTTTCTTGTATTGCCTTAATCATTTAGGTCCCTTTCTTAATGCCTAAAGTTAAAAAGAAAAGAATTTTCTGCTGCTAGCGTATGAAGACAAGAGGTACAGCAAGACATATATGCCTGTAAGGCATTTTACAAGAACCAAGAAAATGTGGAACTTTTAAAACCTTCACTGAACAACTGGAAGAAAATCACACACATGAGTTTCCCAGTAACAATCATGTTGCTAAATTTCTAGCTCAAGCAACAACTCTAAAAATATGTCACTACTAAGGCATAATCTAATTTTGAAGGTGCAATAAAGTACTGTAGTACTAGCAATATCACCCGCTCTACCGTTACTTCAAAAACAAATAGCACTGCAGGGCACCCGGGTGGCACAGTCAGTTAAGTATCCAACTCTTGGTTTTCACATAGTCATGATTTCAGAGTTGTGGAATCAGGACCGAACTCGGGGTCTGTGCTCAGTGAGATGTCTGCTTGGGTTTCTTTCTCCCTCTCCTTCTGCTCCTCCCCACCCCATACACTCTTGCAAATAAATAAATAAATAAAGAGATAGACAGCATTGCTAAAAACATCATCGCTATGCTAAAGTTGAAAGCCAACCTGAAGGACGCCTGGGTGGCTCAGTTGGTTAAGCGGCTGCCTTTGGCTCAGGTCATGATCCCAGCATCCTGGGATCGAGTTCCACATCCGGCTCCTTGCTCGGCAGGGAGCCTGCTTCTCCCTCTGCCTGCCTCTGCCTGCCTGTGTTCTCTCTAATAAAAAAATAAAATAAAATAAATTTAAAAAGCCAACCTGAAAGACTAAGGAAGTTGATCATTTGGAATTAGCATGTTTAGTGTTAGCATCACACTCCAAAGACCTTAAATGGTTGATGGATTGTGCATTAGCCCAAAAAATTCATTTTAATTATCTCCTATTAAAAACAGAAAGGGGGGGGCGCCTGGGTGGCTCAGTGGGTTAAAGCCTGTGCCTTCGGCTCAGGTCATGATCTCAGGGTCCTGGGATCAAGCCCCACATCGGGCTCTCTGCTCAGTGGGGAGCCTGCTTCCCCCTCTCTCTGCCTGCCTCTCTGCCTACTTGTGATCTCTCTGTCAAATAAATAAAATAAAATCTTTAAAAAAAAACAAAACAGAAAGGGACTAATATCTCCCATATTAGATTTTAAATTTCATAATCATTTCCCTATAGAAACACACAGCTACCTTTCAGATTAAAAAGTAAACCAAGATAACTGAAAGGATAATAGTGAAAGAAACTGTTATCTCTCTCTCTCTCTCTCACACACACACACACACACACACACACACACATGCAGGTGATTTACATTTGCAATCCCATTCTAACACTACTCTATGAGGTGTGTATTCACCTAATTCACAGATAAGGAATTGCCAAGGGGCACATGGGAAGTCAGGATCCCAAGGGCCGAGGATCAAGACCCACATTGGGCTCCCCGCTCAATGGAGTCTGCTTCTCCCTTTTTCTCTCCTTCTACCTCTCTCCCTGCTCCTGCTCGCACGTGAACACACTCTCTCTTTCTCTCTCTCAAATAAATAAATCTTTAAAAAGAGAAAAAGGGAATTGCCAAAAATCAGGACTCCAAATGTCTTAGGTTTCAAAATTCATAATATAGTCTCTTTTGGTAAAGAGCATGCAAAACAGGCCTCTAGTGAACCAGGTCCAGGAATTTTCAACATCCCACAAAACAGGAAACATCTTAAACAACAAAGAATTGTCCCTCTTCCTACACAACTTTCAAATGGCATTCGATATGAAAAACTTGTTCTGAGCCTAGAACCTAACTCTTTTTTAAATATAACACATAAAGCATTCTTACATGGTTTTAATCATCAATTTTCCAGGAATGTAAGTACCATGTAGAGTGAGAACAGACTGGACTTTGTTTCATTTGGAACTTTACCAAAAGTTGCTCACCTTCTCAGAAAATGACTTGTCAACCACAATGCCACCTGTGGTATTTGAGTCACCTTTACAGCAAGACTACATCAGTCTGCCTTTGTAACTGTCACATTCTTGGTTTTTCTACATATGGATATAAACAGTAGGCTACCTCATTGCCTTCCTGTGCAGCCATGCCTGAACATTTGGACCAAACTATTTTATTGTTAGTTATGTTCTCCTTTATATTACATTTAGGGCATCACATTTTTTTTCTTAATGTGTAGGGAGGGTAAAACATCTAGGAATCTCAGCCAGGATACTAAAGGAGAGTTACAAAAATGTATTAAGAAAAAGGACACAAAATACACTTGACTTTACTTTTTGTCATCTACCTAGGGCAAGGAGGGAATGGGGATGGGGAGGTCACAGGATGACCCTACAACCAGATTTAACTTGAAATGACAGCAGGACTGAGAAGCACATTTCAAAGATTACAGAAAATCAGTATCAGCCTCCCCAAGGAGAGGGAGGATAATTCAGTGAAACTCATCATCATCATCATCATCATCATCATAATGGCACTTGGGTGGCTCAGTCAGTTAAGCGTCCAACTCTTAATTTCAGCTCAGGTCATGATCTCAGGGTTATGAGATAAATCCCACATCAGGCTCCATTCTGGGTATGGAGCCCTGCTTAAGATTCTCTCTCTCCCTCTCCCTCTGCCCCTCTAAAAAGAATAAAATAAAATAAAATAAAATGCACATTCTCAGATACACTCATCATTTATCAGAAAAAACAACCTTGATATAATCTTGCCCTTCTCATTAGCATTTCATTTTCCTCTTCAATTTCCTATGAATCACCAGAGCTGCAGCTAACCTATAAGCGTAAATACTTTAAAAAGTACAAGACCCTATAACTCAAAGTTATGCATACATGCCACTTTACAATATAGTTTATAAAGCACTTTCCCACACATTATCATTTAACTTAATGAGAACCCTAAGGATTAAGTACTAATCTAATTTTAAAAATGGAAAACATAGCAACTAAAATGATAGGAATTCAAGACTACTCCCAAATCCAGTGCTTTTTCTATGCAACTACACTGCCCCACAAAATAACATCTTAAACACAGATTTTACTTACATTTTACATTCACAGTGGGAATAGAGTATCAGTTTATCCTGTAATATGGTCTCCAACTGAGTTTAGACATCAAATTTAAAGTACACTAATTTTCTCGGGACGTCTGGGTGGCTCAGTGGGTTAAAGCCTCTGCCTTCCAATCAGATCATGATCCCAGGGTCCTGGGATCGAGCCCCACATTGGGCTCTCTGCTCAGCAGGGAGCCTGCTTCCTCCTCTCTCTCTGCCTGCCTCTCTGCCTACTTGTGATCTCTGTCAAATAGAAAAATAAATAAAGTACACTAATTTTCTAGTTTCATAAAAACCATGAATTATTTTGAACACCTCTTAAAACTGCCTTAAATATATTTCAAATAAATATGTGTAAGTATAGGTATGATCATGCTTTATGCTACTTAATATCATTCATCCTGGAACCTATTTTTTTTTTAATTTCTTTATTTGAGAGAGAGAGAGAGATATATCACAAGCAGGAGGGGCACAGGAAGAAGGAGAATAGAATCTCAGACTCCCTGCTGAGCATGGAGCAGTGAGGGCTAGATCCCAGGACCCCAAAATCATGACCTGAGCTGAAAACCAAGAGTCAGATGCTTAACTGACTGTGCTACCCAGGTGTCCCCACTCTGAAATCTACACATTGTTCAATTCTTGTTATTCTTATAGCTGTCTCACCCTGGCCCACACCACAAGGACAGATAGTAATTCAGTGTAAGTGATTTTACCTAATACATAATGACACACTCTGGTCAAAGACCTTGTAACTAAAGCTCGTGGAACCATGATTTTTCTTAGTATTAAAACTTACCTGGTAAGAAATCACATCCTTCAACTACAGAGCTAACATCTACTTTCTGACTCTCTAAATCAGGCGGTTATAATTCAGCAAGTGAAAATCAGAACCCACTAGTAGAAAGGGTGTGTGGTCAGTCACATCTTCATTCATACATTTCTCTTCTTCCATGCTAAGAATGCAAATATATTCCAAGCCCCAGAGTAAAAATCTGAAAAATAATGATACTTGAACAAAGGGCCACAGAATCATCTTTATCATATACCCTCAGGCAATAGTGACCTAAATTTTAAAATATTTCAGGAAAGTAGAAAAGAGGGGAATTGATAAAACAACCACCTAAGAGCTTGTGCACACAACCTTCCTGAAAACAGCTTTAATTTTTAAAGAATAAAAAACCTATTCTGTCAAATATAACAGAATTGAAGAAAACATATATAGAAATGTGATGTAACCAAAATAAAAAACTACCCTAAACTATATTTTCTCACACAAAATTTGCAATATGACAATATGCAAATTTTAATATGACAATTTTGGTCATATTAAATCTACTTTAAAAAGACTTCTTTTAACACACAAAACTCACCAAATTACAAGATGCTTTGTCACTTAAGTTCTAAATGGAAAACCAAAATAGAAAAATAGAAAAAAAAAAAAGACAATAATGTTGCCAGATTTAGCAAGAAAAAAAAATTATTTGCTGTTTACCCGAAGTGCAAATATAACTGAGCATCCTACATTTTATCCAGTAACCCTATACTCTGAACTGATTAAAGTGAGCTCTTACCTCTCCCAAAGTATTACAGCGACAGCTCCCACTCAAAGAACAAGCTAGGCTTCTATCACAGAAGAATTTTAACCAATGAAGTCTTTTTTTTTTTTTTTTAAAGATTTATTTATTTATTTGAGAGAGAGACAGTGAGAGAGAGCATGAGAGGCTAGAAGGTCAGAGGGAGAAGCAGACTCCCCGAGGAGCCGGGAGCCCAATGCGGAACTCGATCCCGGAACTCCGGGATCATGACCTGAGCCGAAGGCAGCTGCTCAACCAACTGAGCCACCCAGGCACCCCTAACCAATGAAGTCTTAAAGAGTTAGTCTGGCAGTTGATAAGGCTTTAAGAGCTGACATTTACCATGTAAAAAATGCCTGTTTCCTAAGAGCCAAAGGTTAAACTTTTACTAGGTTCCATACAATATGAACTCTTAAGAAGTTTAACATTTCTATGTGCAAAACCCAAATTTGAAAAGATTCATAATGTAGGGTTTTTGTAACTAAACAAAAAAAAGTTGTTCATAAAGACTATAATAAGCAGAATCCTATTTTCAGCATTACAAGCAGATCCTAAAAGCTACTTTAATGGATTCCAAAGTTCATCTGCCATTTTTCTTGAATTCATAATCATAGAACTTTGGTGCTGGAAACTAATTTCTGACCCTTTAGAAACTTCTGGAAGTCACATTTCACTTCATATTCATTTCCATAAAAAAATTTTTTTTCTATTACTGAGCTCTTAAGCTAGATGTAACAGAAAGAGATTCCCCCTTTTGTTTTATGAGGCCCCTTTCTCCTCTCAACCTCTTGCCCTACTTATAAACAGCTCTGACAATGAGTGAGTACAAATAACTATTCCTCTGCTAGTTTCATTAATATCATCTTCTTAATACTAAATCTCTACTTTTCCTCCTTGTGCTCTAGGTCACTGCTCTATGATACAGCCCATCCATCTTTGGAGACTGCCTAATTCCCTTACTTCATTTACGCTCCTAGCTTGAAGGTATTAATAGATAATCATATCCCCCTAGTGCTCCCTTTTCCTAAATTTAGCTCCTTTAGGCTTTTCTCCTAAGGTTTACGCTACCATCAATGTAGAATTAACTGCAGGTTATCTTAAATGTGGTTGAAAAGTGTTCATAATTATTTGGAGTTTTATCCTAGTAAGAAAACAGTAACACTGTTAGCAGTACCAGATCACTAGGTTATTTGTCTAGGGGCAATTCAGTGACAGCTCCCTGGAAGTTATTGGAAACCTCGTTATAGTAGCTGCTCTTTTCTAGGTAGCAGTTTCCTGGTTTGCATTAAGGCCATTTATTTCATCTTCCTTGGTGAATGATTTCATATTCAGCTTTAACTAATACAATTTCAATGCTGGAGCTGCTATGTTATTTTTCCAGTTGTTCCACAATGTCCAAAACTCCACGCAGTGTCTAAAAATGAGTAAACCTGCTACTCTAGGATCTTAAACATGAAAACCTAATGATGCTTCAGTGATGCTTCTGTTTTCTTTTTCCCTCCTTCCCTGTGGCCAGTACTCAAGTCATTCTGTACTCACCAGCAAAGTGCCTCCGACAATGGCATCAGAGGAAACATTCAGTTCTAAATAAACAGGCAGTGCTCCCAGTCCTGTACTCAAACAATAACTCAAAGGCAGAGGCTATAATAAGCAACAGAAGTTCTCATTTAAAAGGACAACTAAAGGGGCACCTGGGTGGCTCAAGTCATGATCTCAGAGTCCTGAGACCCAAGCCCTGCATTGGGCCCTGACTTCACTCAGGAGCCTGCTTGAGATTCTATTCTCTCTACCCCCCTCTGTCCCTCCACCCTGCCCCACCATGCACTCTCTCTCTCAAATAAATCTCAAAAAAGAAAAAGTAAATAAAAGGACAATTAAACATACTAGAAAACTTATGCTTTGATTATAATATTCAAAGTACTATAGCTTCCCCTATGTCCCAAGTTCAGATAAGAAAAAAAAGGCAATATTATAGGCAAATGCCTCATGAAAATCCTTATTGTGTTTATAATATTATTCTAGACTACCATAGTATATAAAAAATAAAACAAAACAACCCAAAACTACTCCATACTAGAAAATGCTGTTGAGTCTCACTATCCATTAATGAATTATGAAATCGAGGTAGGTGACAATAGTTTTCTTCATATGCATTAGAATGCAGATATTGTACAAAATGTTACATACTTACACATATACTTTATCACAAAATCTGTATTTCTGGATCACAAACAAAAGTGTGAAAGCCTTTTTCTAAACAGCTTTTATATTTTTAGAATCATTTCAACATTATTGTGAACAAAATTATTACCATTTTATTAATATGAGCTAATCCCTGCTAAATGCATGTCAGTATCTAGAAAATTTTAGTTTGTAATGTTTATTTTTCAGGTTATTTTTAAATTAACAAGCAGCAAGGATGTATTTATAACTCTTGAAACTAGATGATGAGTATATGGGAGTTTGTTACATTATTCAGTCTACTTTTTATATGTTTGAAATTCTAACAAAAATGTAAAAAAAGAAAACAAGGAAATGGATCTACTTAACAAATAGATACAAAGACGTATATGGAATAAACTTATAAACTGAAACTTGAACACACCATTTCTAAGGACAATAAACCCAGGAACTTCCTCAGATTTAATGCTGGTAATACTTAGATTGCCTTGTTCAACTATAATGGAAAGGTTTAGAGGTCTAAAAAAATACATAAGAGACAGAAGAAACAAAGCCATAAACAGAAAACCTCCTCAACGGATAATACAATTATTTAAGTGTGCCTCATTGTCTCTTCATTGCCTATACAATAGTCAACTACTTTTCAACCAATAGAAAGAACACAAAATATCTACCTACCTGGCAGTGCTTTTCATTAAAACGTTTAATTCACACTGGCAATTTTCCCAGTGAGTTTAATATAAGAGCTCTGTAACACACCATTCTGCCTTCCTTGAAACAAAAACTACAAATGTTGTCTAAAGTAGGCTTACAGGCAGTTGGATTACAAAACAGTGCATGCCTCAAAAATCAGTTTTTCTTATTTACAAAAAGTAAGTTTCTAAACACCTATTAAAACATAAAGCATTCTCTCTCTAGGCCCTTTAAGCATTAGAACTACCTTAAACTATAAGGTCAATTGTGTAATTTTAGAACTGGAAGGGAATTTAGACATCAAAGTGGTTTTTCAAATACTGTATCAGGAAGAAAAAAAGAATCAGTGGCATAACAATTTATATACCCAAGCACACTTACTTTTTTTTTTACTGTATCATACTGCATATGGAACATTTTGCCTTGTTAGTATTCTATCAGAAAAGGACTTGACATTTTGTCTTGTACAGTATTTTAAGTATTTTACATTTAATCATTTTTAGAATGTGAGTATACACTTGGATAGAATTAAAACTATTGGTACAATCTGTAACTTAATGTTTTCTGATAATATAAATTTACATGATATATAGAACCCTGACACTTTCAGAATGATTTCACATCATCTCATTTATATTTCACTGTCTAGTTAATTTGAAGCAATTCTTGGGTGTAATGATATAAACTAAGATAAAACAAAGGGAAACAAAACCTATCAAAATGGATATATTTCTGGAAAATACCATAAAATACACCACAAACTTATAGTAATTAGGATTATTTGGAAAGCAAGCCAGTCTTAAAGCATTCCATAACTGTTTTCAGAAATGCAAAGAATACCATTCACTAGTTTTTAGTACAAGGAACTTAACACAAGACGTTTCCATCAAAGCTGACCACAATGTTTTAATGAAGAAATAGGACTGGGTTTTTTAAACCTGAAACAACAAAAACAAACAGAAAACCAGCAAGTGGGTGAGGAACACTGAACACATCTCCCACTAACTTACTATGTGCAAATAAATGTTGATACTTAAACGAAATTCTTTAAGCCCCATTTCTACACAGACCAATTAAAAGTTCTGATAAATCAGGTCAAAATAACCTTATTAGGTTTGATTAATAAATGTGTATCTTTGTATTTACATAAAGACAAACAAAAAGGCCTACTCTCAGTTTTAGATAACATAGTAAACTGGAATTAGGTACAAATCTTTACTCCCTCTCCTAAATTGATTAAATTTTTGAAAAACAGATAACATTTTATATAGAAATAATGTTTTTACATAAGATCACTGCAATATTTCACTTTAAACTCAGTGAGAAGTCTATATTTTATATATGTACACACACACCCCTATAACATCTAACAGTTCATAAATCAGCTAATTTTTACTGGAGAGGTTTCCTACTTTTCCAAAGCTAATCCTTACTAACTAAAATTAGGAATTCTGAAAAAAAATCTATAAAAAACTCACAAACAAGTTTAAAAATGGATTACCTAAGGTGCTTAAAATTAAACTCGTCACCAATGGCATTTAAAAAAATTCATGTAAAATGATAATGTTTTGTTTAAAGAGACACACTGAAAGAGGCAAGTCAATTGTTCACAGGTGATTTTATACCATTTTTTTTAACATTGATGTGTGAATTTACTTTAGAGGTCCCAGCTCTATTTTCTGACAGATTCTATTTTTCCAGATCCTCCTCGAATGAAGATTTATTCCTCAGTCTTACATCCTACTTTTCTCCTTCTACTACTGAAGCCTTTCTTGTCTTTCCCTTTCTCTTATAACTTCATTCTCTACCTCTGATACTATCCAGATTGTGCTCTCACTATAAACAAAAAAGGAACAGATGCAGAAAATTCTTCACAGAATTCACTTCTTCCAAAACTTATCTGCATAATTTTACTCAAACTTTTACTGAACATCTCCTGCAAAATAGTCAACACTGTTTTCCTACACTTCGTTTGTGTAGATGCTAGTTACCTTCCCAAACTGTCTTGTAAACAAAAACTTTTACATAGATCCAGCAAAGTATGGATTTTACAAAAAATGTAAAGATTTTACATTCATCTTATTTTGAAAAAGTACCTCAAACTAAGTAAATGAAAACATGTCCAAATCGTTGGAACACTTATCTGGTCATATCTGCTCATCTCTGCAAACCCAGTTAAAAAATCACTTTTATTTAAAATAATAAAGACAATACAGTAACATTTTGCCTTTTACTTATGTCTAAAGATATCCTCTAGAGAAAATATTTCACGTCAAAATTGTACTGAGAAAAAGAAAGGGATTCTTTCAAGACAAAATAGTCTAATTTCTCATAAGGATTTGTATAACTCACTCAAAGTCAGACCTGCATTGATCTTCACTCTTAATTTCTGGCAAATATTTGACTGTGGAGCACATTTATATCTAAGGGCTTTTATTTCCTTTCATTGTTTTAAATCTTGCTGTATTAATAGGTCAGCTCTATTAAGTCTAACAACACAAAAACCCCATCTGCATCTCTAATTTGAAACCAGTAACCTTGAAAAACAGAGACTAAGAGCCCAGGAAGGATCCTGACTTAGTACCATGACCTTTCCACCTGAGACCCAGGACCAATTTTTCATGCCTAGGTGCTCCATCCTATCAGTAGTGACACTTGTCAGTTGCCTGAGAGACTAGAAGCTTATAATCTCCTTAGGAAATGCTTTATTCCAAAGCAAACTATTTCTTCTGGTCATTTAAAATCTTATTGGGATTAATTACGTTAAGATCTTTTGCTTGACATCTAGCATGTCATTTGCACCACAGATGCTGTAGGTAACATCTGTCTTCTGTCACTCATTTCAGTTCACCCAAAGAGATGCACAATCAACAGCAAGTACATGCCTAAAAACATACTCAGGAAGAGAAAATTGCCAAACCACTAAAGCAAACAGCACTCGACGGAAAGGAAAAAGATTTGTGAATCATCTATTGCTAATACTGGCGCTGTTACAAATGACAATGTTCACAACTATCTAGTATCACCTAGCAAAATGGTCTCTTAAAATTTCACTCATTAATAATAAAATTCATTAGACTCCTTATTTTCCCCCACTGAGCACTGTTAATTACCCAGTTTTATATTTTCAGTATGAATGTATTGTATTTTTACTCTCCACTCCACATTCATTCATTAGTTAATATCTCCAACATTCCCACTGTGTGCCAGGCACTACACTACACTCTGCTTCTCTTTTTCGCAACAATGGGATTCTGTGAAAAGATGATACCTAAACCAATTGAAAGATATTTAGTTCACTGAAAGAAAAAGAAAGCCCATGAAATCTCTCGGACAATGAAAATATGAACTTCCTCATCAGAATTTGCAACTGCAGACACAGTGCAGCTGGTCATTTAAAGTTACATAAGCAAAAGCACAAATCTCTGTTCAGGGCCTTCAAAATGGCCTACTTAATTTTATTCAAGATAGTGAGCAGCATTAACAATTAAGTGCTCAACATATACATGATAAAAACAAGTAATAATGTTACTTTTTAAGGGATAACAGTAACAGCAAACACTATAGTGAGCATTTAGTACATATAGTTACTGTTATGCTACATAATGTAGCATATGGCACATATAGTAACATATAGTAACATATGTTACATATAGTAACAAGTGTTACATATAGTAAAAATTGACTACTGAAACTCACTGTATATGCCAGGCAGAAATCTAAGTGCTTTATACCATTATCTCATTTAAACTTCCCATCATCCCTAGGAGACTGGCGTTATTATAAACTTCCTTTTACAGATGATTAAACCAAGGCTTAGCAGTATTAAGCACTTCATATAAGATCACTTAGCTAGAAAAGCTGTGACTCAAACCCAGGTCTATGGGGATCCAGAGGCTGCTCTTAATCACCATATAAGATCTCTTGGTTTACCCTCATTCAATTTTAAAGTCTAAAGTTTTGAATGTCATATCAGAAAGGTTACTTTTTAAAACAAGTTTCTTCCTCTAAAATGAGTTATATCTTTCTTGATATATACAAAAACCAACACCTTAACTAAGGATTTTACTTTGAACTGTGGTCCTACAAGTCTTTGGATGAGAAAGTCTACCTGAATGAAAGCCTTGAGTTTCTTGGGTCACAGCTGAGAAGCAAGAGGCCTTGAGGGTCATCAGTCCAAACTCCTCATTTTAGGAAAATGAAAGAGACCTTTTGAAAAACGTATAATCAATCTAAACTACCACACACCTAATCCAGAAACACTTAGGTTTGGGTGTTTTGTTTGTTTTTTCTCTAAGTCACCATTTTAAGTAAATAAATCTAACATTTTGACATCAAATAATGGTATCCATTTCTGATGCACTATAAGAAAATACAAACTCCATGACAAGAGATCAGACTCTTGTAGGGCTATTATCAATTGAAAGCATGAATCGTATCATAAAACATGTTATAGAAAATTATAAAATGGCATTCTTACCTATATGGACTCAAACACACAAAAAAACAGCCATTTCTTCCTTAAATTAAATTTACATTCATTTGGGTCAACTACAGGGCCCAGCTGCACATCACCAGTCAGGTCATATGACTGAATTCAAGCTCATTTCAAGGAAAAGCTGCACTATGCCTTATTTAGAACACATATCACTGAGAATAGCCAGTGGAGTCTTTGGTAGGCCTATCCAAAAACATTGCTTTAGTTGCTAAGAAACTACAATTTCCCCGTATTATAAATCATTGAAAGAAGCTAAGCCACAGCACAGAGATTAAACATGTTAAGATCAAAAATCTCTCATCTATCATGCCAAAGGAAACCATGCTATTTCCACAAATCAAACAGCTGAAATTAGTATTAGGCTCCTTTAAATCATATTGTTAACACAGACTAAAAACTGATGAGACAAATCAGACTAACTCTACCCTGCCTTCCACAGTGGCCTCATGCTTTGGAGGAAACTGAAAAATACCCAACCAACTTCACATATTCAATGCTAGAGACAGAAATATATTTCCTTCCTGACCCCTGCAGTGATAATTCAAGGCCATGAAGCATACATAAGATTTGATTAGTGCAATCTGGTATAGCAAACACCTATATTTAAGTGATGGTGATTTTCAATCCTTTACTGATATATTTTCACTGTAATCCTCAGCATTTTAATTAAGCCCAGACTCTTCATAGAATGCTTAACTTCAATGACTCTATCACTGATCTTTTTTTAAATGAAAGCACTAAATTCCAACTATTCCAACAAGAGTAATTTTAAATTGTTCTAGTATAACGAGATACTGAAGAATCAGCAATAATAATTTCTAGTTCACTCTCTAGTAGGGACTTCTGTTCTATTCTTTCCCATAAAAATATGTTTAAACCTCTTAAAGTCTGTTTCCACAAAAGCAGAAACTAGTTCTCAGTATTTTTCACCTCTGAAAGATCAATTCAGCAGGTGAGTTGTAACATGTTTTCACCAGAATCCTTTTTGTCTTGATCCCCCATCACCATGATTTTCTCGATTTCTTAAAGAGCTTCAGTTCAAACCCTGACTGTTTCAACTACAAGACTGTACACATCTCAGGAACTAATTTCATGGTCCTCAGAAATAATGTCTGTTCTGTTTTGAAACTTTTAGATCTTTAAACCCCACTCCCTCCATCTCCCTGTCTTCAGATTCAGTCCCACCCCTGCAGTTCCAGTTATGTGTCTCTGCCTTCCCAAAACCCTAAACAATATCAAACAACACTCGCCACAACTCAGCTCCTCCCGACCCTAACATATTCTCCACACTGCAAACCAACATTACACCCCCAGCTTCCTGTATTTTACTCCCTTTCCTTATTTTGCCTTTCCCCCACCCCCATCTCTGTACCCAGGCACCCTTACTGCTCTAATAAATATTCCCCCTACCTCAGTTTCAACCCTTTCTCCCCATCCTCTGCTCGGTTTTCCTCTCCTTATTTAGAAACTCCTTTTTGCTCTCCCAACCACTACCCTAGAATGCCCAACACTCCACCCTCCTTAGCAAACCCAGCCCTCTTCCCCCAGCTCGTTGAGAGCCACAGCTGTTTCTCTTTCCAGATCTCTTACTGCAGTCAACCCACTACCTTAGCTTTCCACCTACCTTCCCTCCACCTCCATATCCAAGGTTCCCTGAGTCTTTATCCCTCCTTGGGGCTCTAGTACTCTGCTCAGTATTCTTCAGGACTCCCCTCCCCCAGTGTCTCCCTTATTTTTTTTTTTAAAGGATGTCAGCGGTCTCATGGGGCCCCCGTAGAATCCTAGATGACCCCAGTGCCGGGGACCCCCGTTCTCTTGGGGAGCCTGACTGACACCACTCCCGTCGCCTTAAACATAAATACCTGTATCCTACCGCCTTCTTTAAATGCTGCGCCCCCTCCTCATCCGCCCCCGCTACTCCAGCTCCTCACGTCGGCTTCCCGGTGTCCCCTCCCCGGCTCGCAGCGATGAGCCCCACGATGTGGAGCCTCTAAGTCCGCAACACCACAGGCTCCTAACGGACGCCCCCACCTCTCGGTCCGGCGCCTCGGTTCTCACACCCGCGCCTCTTCGAACTCCCGACCCGCATCTCCCCTCGGGTGCGCAGCCCTTCATACTCTCGACCGGCCCTCTTCCCCTCGCTCCGGCACCTCCTCGGGCCCGGGACGGCCTCCTCCGGTCGCCGGCGTCCCTCGGCCCCCGCCCGGCCCGCCCCCGGCACCCCGCTTACCGTTCTGAGCGGCGCCTGGCCCTGGGAGGAGGGAGCCAGAGACCAGCAACAGCGAGAGGGCCAAGGCGCTGGGAAGCGACGAGCCCAACATCCTCCCTGCGGAAGACCGAACAGCGAATGGGCCGGGGCCGGAGCCGGGGCCGGGGCCGGGGAAGGGAGGGGAGGGAGGGAGGGGGCGGGCGAGTGCGCGAGGGAGTGAGCGAGGGAGGCAGCAACAGCCAGGCTCCGTCCTTCTCCGTCCTCCCCCTACCGCCGCAGCGCCCAAGCCTCGCGAGATCTTCGCTCCGGCGCCGTGGGCGGTTAAGGAGAGACGGTGGCAAGGCTCGCGAGAAGAGGCGGCCTCGACTGATGCTCCCGCCCCTCAGACCGGTGTCCCACCCCTGCGGAGGCTGATTGGCCTAGAGCTAGATGGGTCACGTGCCAAGGGCGCTTCTGGCCACGTGATGGGGCGGGGCGGGGCTCCTCCACTCTTTTGGCCCCGGTGGAACCTTAGGCTGTGCTTTCTACTTACCCTCTATGAAACGGGAGCGCCCATAAACAAGAGGAAGCTTTGGAGATATAAGATATTTCCTTCTCTCATCCTGCTTTTCATTTGTTGGAGCTCTAGGAAGCTCTCATTGTCTCCAAAGTCCTGTTCGGTCTTCCTTCTGGACTTTGACCTCAGACCCCAACAGGCATCTGGCTCCAACCTTCTACTTTCACCTGTTTTAATCCTCCAGGCATAGTGAGGTCCTCCACGTGTTGGATATTAGCCTGTGCTTCCTGCATTTGTTCCCGCCCCTTGAGATGTCCTTCTTTTCCGCGGGCTTCTCCTCCTCCCCTATTTTGACCTTATTTTAATTTCACAGAATCTCACGGCCTGAAGTTCAGCTAGCCTAATTGCGCATCCATAGATACTAAATTCTACAAGAAAGTCATCATGTACTAACTTACATGGAGAATCTTCAGAAGCATTTTTACGCAGTGAACATTTATTGAGTACCTGCTGGGTACCAAGTTTTCACATCTACTGTGAAACCCAGATGTAAAGATTGTCCCCATTTTCATGAAGTTCACAACCTAATCTGTCAAAGGAATAAGGAAAGAGGACGAATGACGGCATAGCAAAACGACTCATAGGAAAGGAGTCAGAGAAGAGCTCTGCAGTGTGGTCACTACTGTTTATATGGAATTGAGAAATGCACTTATTAAGGGTATTTTCTTGAACCATCAGAACCGTTGATCCTTGGCCAACAAAGAAGTTTCCGTAGCTTAGCTCATCTCTGAGTCAGACCAGACATCCTGGGGAGTGTCTGTGGAGTGAAATTGTGAGAAGACAAGTAAACATTCCTGGTGATCTGACTCAGTTCAAAGATAGAGCTTGGGAAACCACAAGGAAGGAACACTCACCAAGACCTTCACAGGTTCAAGTCAAAGTAGTCTCAAGCTTTCAGCATGAACTGGACAGCTGGTGGTTCCAGACTGAGCTTTCAAGCAAACACTGGGACTACAGCTGTGGCATGTTATGGATGGAATGGAAACCAGTATCATCTGAGACTTTAGGTGTGTGTGTGACCAAGGGGTTGGCAGGTGTCCTAGGATAAATAGGCCATTTTGCAGGCAGCTGTGTATGCAGGGCTGCAGGGCTGCCTGTGGTGAGACAGATTTTCAGCTAGTGGAAATTTGGTGAGATGCAACTATACCACCTAATCAACATCCTCATTTAATTAGGGAGCCTCATAACAAGGGATCCTTGCAAAATGATTGTGCTCATTTTGTGGGTCGAGAAACTGAGGCCAAGAAAGGTGTGACCTGCCCAGGGCCTGAGTTTTACTGGTAATCATTAGTACTAAACAGTCTGGTTTGACTCCTTCTGGGCTCATGGCAGGAGTATATTTCCTTGCCCTCCCTCGAAGTTGGGAGTGGCATACGATTTGCTTTGACTGGTGGGATAGGAGATGACACACACCATTTTCAAGCAAAAGCATTTCATTACTGTTGCAGACATTAGAGGATGCTCTTCTTCTTGGGTGAAGATCTGCAATGGTGATGTGAAAGCATGTGTCAAATTCAAACATTTCAGCCTGGGTCCCTCAGTTAGCCCAATAAGCCCAAGCCTCCTGCCAACCAGTGTAAAGCAGATAATGTCTGTTGACTACTGAGATTCAGAAGCATTTTCTCCTAACTATTCTGCTTAGGGGGAATATGAAATTCAAGTCCATCCCACGACCCCCACGACCCTTATTAGCTGTGTGGCATTGGGCAAGTGACCAGATCTCTCCCTATGTATCTGTAAAATACAAATAATGACTAATGATAGCACCTACCTCATAAGATTATAGGAGGAATAAATGATCCATTTATATACAATGTTCACATCAGTTTCTGGTACATGTAAACACTCAAATGTTGATTATAATGATAATAAATGTTATTGCTGCTGCTGCTGCTGCTACAGTTCTAACTCCAGCCCTATGCTCTTCCCACGATGTCATGCTACTTACAACAAATCATTTGGGGACAAACTTTTTTTAAAGATTTTATTTATTTATATGAGAGGGAGAGAGAGCGAGCACGCACACACAAGTGAGCAAGCACAAACGGGGGGGGGGCAGAGGGAGAGGGAGAAGTAGACTCACTTGCTGAGCAGGGAGCCTGACAGGAGGCTCAACTCTAGGACCCTGGGACCATGACAAACTGAAGGCAGACACCTAACCAACTGAGCCACACTGAGCCGAGGTGCCCCTCGGAAAAATAAAATTTAAATATGGTGTTACCATCAACTCTCAAAACCTGCAGTTAAAAGGACTTCTTTTACCCTGAAGACAATATCATAAAACTCTACATGATAGGAACTGTACTTTTAGATCTCTTTTGTTGAAAAAAATACATGATAACTAAAACCTTTCAACAACTAAGTAACCTCTTTAAAGGAACTTAGGAGTTTGTGTTATTTGTGTTGTTGTTGCTGTTGTTCTCTTCCCCCTCCCCCTCCCCCTCCTCCTCCTTTTTCTCCTTCTCCTCCTTTTTCTCCTTCTCCTCCTTCTCCTTCTTAGATTTACAGACGCTTAGAATCTCTCTACATGTGCAGGTGTGTGGATGGCGGAGCTCCTTGCAATATCTCACAAGAGCCCTAGAGGTCCTCAGTGCTCAGGCTGAAACACATTTTCTTAGCCTCCAGGGACTGCTTGGAGGTCGCTTTACACTATTGACAGCGCCTCCTGGTGGCAAGATATATAATAAACCATTCCCAGGTGAAAGGTTTTTGGTGGTTTTATTTGATATGGTTCATTGGCCATAGGAAGGACGTCAGTAAAATGTAATAGTGATATTACAGTTGACTTTGATCTTCCTAATGGTTCCCCCCACCCACCTCCTGCAAAGACCTCTGCTAATGTGAAGTTCTTTCTATTCAGATTTATTACCCTGACCACCATGATGGCTGTCATCTTCTGACCTCCCACATAATCTTTCCCTGTCCCTTCCACTAGCACTGTGCTTGAACACCATGGATGAGTTCAACATCCACCTTGATGATCTGTTCAATACCCTGGCTTCTCAGTCCTTTGATCTTTTCACCTCCAACAACCCTTTTCACTTAGCTACCCTTCCACATTCACACCTTCAACACTTTAATCACCCCCAAAAAGGGGTGAAAGTATGAAAGTATAATACCTCACTCACTCCATTTGCCATCTCCCACCCTTTCAATTCTGTGTGCCAGGACCCCATTTGCTAAGTCTTCAACCTCCCACCAATTCCTTGTCCATTCTTCATTTCCCCCCTGGTCTAGCTTGGAGTCCATGATTCATCATCATAATCATTTCCTTACCCACCTTAACCTCTAACATACTTTGCTGGAAAAACCACAAACTGGCTAAGCACTACAGTCTGAGATGAGGTTTCATGCCTGCACCTGAGCAGCTGAATGTTGTCAGAGAAAAATCACACCAACAGGCTGAATGACTTCATTTTAAATTCTTGGTCTCAAACCTCAAACAGGTCCTACTCTTCCTTATGTGGTACAGATGAATTTGCAATCAACTGGTCACATGCAGGAAATGCACATTTCTTTCATTTCTCTAAATCAAACTTAATCCATTGTGAGCACCTTTCTCTTTTTAAAAATATTTTATTTATTTATGTATTTAAGAGAGCTAGAGAAAGAGAGTGGGGGAGAAGCAGAAGAAGGAGGACAAGAGACCTCATGCTTGTCCTCACATCTCCCCTGACTCTATTGGGGCTCTATTCCAGAACTCCCATCTCCCCTGACTCTATGGGGCTCTATTCCAGAACTTGAGATCATGACCTGAGCTGAAATCAAAAGTCAGCCACTTTACCTACTGAGCCACTCAGGTGTCCAATTCTGAGCACCTTTCTGCTGAGATGACAAGAAACTCCATTTTGCTCATTATGAGCTTCCATCCCTATTTCCTGGGGTAAATATGAACTTCCTGGGGTTTAATGCAGCCCAGGATATTACCGGGTCTTGTTTTGTTTTTTTCTTCATTTGGTTCAGTCTGGTCATTGCTGGTAGGTGCACTGCCTGGTGACCCTCATGGCCCCTTGAAGATGAATGGGTCAGCGCTTCCCACCCTTCCCTCACTAGCCTCACCCCACCCCAAGCTCCCTTTTCAGTTCATTGTGATTGCTCTGCTCCTTCCCACCTTGCAGATTTTTGCACATTCCATGACCTTGCTTATCACCCATCCATTCCATACATGCTTATCACCCATCCTCTTCACCTCATCTGCCTCTCATCCTTCAGACATCAACTTCACATCATCCCTCCTTAATGTGAAAATTAAAACAATATGAGATACTATTTTACATGCACACATTTAATCATTTAAAAAACCAACAATAGGGGCACCTGGGTGGCTCAGTGGGTTGAGCATCTGTCCAACTCTTAGTTTGGCTCAGGTCATAATCTTGGGGTCCTGGGATTGAACTCAGCCCACAGTCTGCTTGAGATTTCCTCCCTCTCCCCTTTCCCCCACCCCCGATTTGCACACTCTCGTTCTCACCCTCTCAAATAAGTAAATTTTTAAAAATCTTAAAACAAAAACACCTGACAGTACTAAATGTTGCTGGGTATGTGGATCAAGGAGAACTCCCATACACTGCTGGTATGCATATAAAAATGGCAGAACTATGTCAAATAAATAAATAAAATCTTTTAAAAAAAAATTTTTTTTAAGATTTTATTTATTTATTTGACAGACAGAGATCACAAGTAGGCAGAGAGGCAGAGAGAGAGAGGCGGAAGCAGGCTGTCCGCAGAGCAGAGAGCCCGATATGGGGCTCGATCCCACCACCCTGGGATCATGACCCGAGCCGAAGGCAGCGGCTTTAACCCACTGAGCCACCCAGGCGCCCCTTAAAAAAATATTTTTAAAAAATGGCAGAACTATACTTCAATTTTTTTTAATGGCAGAACTACATTGGGAGACTATTTGACAGCTTCTTATAAAGTTACATATACATCTAATCTGTGACCAATAATGCTACTCTTGTATTACCAATGCCCAAGAGAAATGAAAATGTATGTCCATGAAATAATTTGCATAAGAATGCTCCTAGCAGCTTTATCCATAATACACATAATGGGAAACAACCCAAATATTCATCAAGAGGCGAACGGATGAGCAAACTATGGTATTGTCATACAGTGGAATAAGATTCAGTGATTAAAAAAAAAAAGAATGAACTACTGATACATGCAATAACATGAAAGAATCTCTGAAGCATTACACTGAGCAAAAGAAGTGAGACCAAAAAAAAAATATATATATATATACTGTAGGGTTCTGTTTATACAAGATATCAGATTAGGCAAAACTGATGTACAGTGATGGAAATCTGGTCAGTTTCAATGGTTTCTCAGAGATTGACTAGAAAGAGACATGTGGGGACTTTCAGGGTATCATGGAAATTTTCTCTCTGTTGATCTGGGTGATGACTACACTGGCGCGTGTATTTGTCAAAATTCATCAAAACTATACCTCAATAGAAAAAATGCAAAACCACACTATCTTATTATCAGAAAAGCCTTCTCTGGGTTCCGTAACTCAATTAAACCCCACTAGTATATACACTCATTATTCCGCTTACCTTTTCTTCATACCATTTATCACAGTTGGGATCTTACACTTATTTGTGTGGTTTTTTAATCACTTCTGAGTACTTCTCTGGACATCCAGGAGGAGAAAACTATGACCAACTTGTTGACCACTGTCTCTCCAGGGCCTAACACCATGCCTGGCCTGCAGTGGGTACCTTGAATCAACAGAGGAATCACAGAGCTGGACCCAGAATCTGGGACCTCTCAGTCCAGTGTTCCTTCCACTCTTCCACTCTGACAAAGGAGTCCAGGCCTGCCTCAAGGCCCAACTCTAATCCTTCTTGTTCTGGGAAACCATCTCTATTCACCATTCATTCATCCCATGAATCTGAGTGCCTACTCTGTGCAAGGATATGGATTTACGATGATGAACACCTTATATTAGAGTGGGAAACATAGACACTGAAAGATAATGATGCAATTCCTTAATTATAATTTTGATCTGTCCTCAAGTATATATACCAGATGATATGAGCGTACGTTATAAGGAAACCTAACTAAATCTGAAATAGGAGGAGCAGTCAAGAAAAGCTCTTGGAGGAAGAGACAGTGAAGTTTAAGGAGGCTTAAGAGCTAGCCAGGCAGGGGCGCCTGGGTGGCTCAGCCATTGGGCATCTGCCTTCAGCTCAGGTCATGATCCCAGGATCCTGGGATTGAGCCCCATTGGGCTCCTTGCTCAGCGGGAAGCCTGCTCCTCCCTCTCCCACTCCCCTTGCTTGTATTCTCTCTCTCTGTCTCTGTCTCTCTCTCTCTCTGTAATAATACTGTAATATTATAATAATAATAATAATGATAATAATGTAATAAAATCTTTTAAAAAAAAGAAGAGGGGCTCCTGGGTGGCTCAGTGGGTTGAAGCCTCTGCCTTCAGCCCAGGTCATGATCCCAGGATCCTGGGATCGAGCCCCATATCGGGCTCTCTGCTCAGCCGGGAGCCTGCCTCTCTGCCTACTTGTGATCTCTGTCTGTCAAATAAATAAATAAAGTCTTAAAAAGAGAGAGAGAGAGAAAAAAAAATAAAAAATAAAAAAAGAGAGAGAGAGAGTTAGCCATGCAAAGATGGGGCAGGTATAGGCGGAAAAGGTCTGTTCCAAGGCAGTAGAACTTCCAAGTGTGAAGTGTCTGAAGTGGGAGAGAGCTTGTCAAGGGCTACGGAGAAGACCAGTGTGCCTGGAACTCAGGGAACAAGGGGGAGGGTATGTAAAAGGAGGCTGAAGTTGAAAGAGGGCGATTGAGGTCAGATCAGCAATGCCTCAAGGACCATGTGAAGGATTTGAGATTTTGGTCACCTATGAGTAAATCTGTAGGTTGGTTCCTTTAACATAAGCCTAGTCCAGAACCTCTTTGGTTGGAAGTAAAGTGAATCTCTCAAGAGGGACCATATATTGAAGCAGCATGAATAGTGAAGCTGTGCTCTCTCTCTCTCTCTCTCTCTCTCTCTCTTAAAGATTTTATTTATTTACTTATTTATTTATTTTATTTATTCATTAGAGAGAAAGAGCACACACAGAGGGGAGAGGCAGGGGGAGAGGGAGAAGCAGACTCCCTGCTGAGCCCGGAGCCTGATGGGATGCTCGATCCCAGGACCTGGAGATCATGACCTGAGCCGAAGGTAGATACTCAACCATCTGAGCCACCCAGATGCCCCGAAGCTGAGCTCTGTATATGCCTAACCAGGTGCTACTCTCTATCACAATTTCCTTCTATTAACAACATCTTGCTTAGCTGTCCCCTCCAGGCTCAAATGTGCTGCAGTGAATTAAGGGATGGGCGATTCTTTCCTTGGGTTGAACATAAACAGGCAAGAGCCCTTCCCAAGCCCTTGTATCCTGTCCCTAAGGAGAAAGTGAACGAAGCATAGAGGCCAGAGATCAGTGTGGTGAGCCCAGCCCTCTCTTGGCATAAGCAGAGTCTAGTGCTTCTAGAGGCTGGATGACCAGCCCTCAATTTTTCCTCCTCCAGACACCTACAATGTATCTGTACCACCTGTTACCTAGTCTTGCATGATGGGTTAATGTCATATATCTCCACATCCAATCTCCCCATCTAGGATATGAGCTCATTATAACTACCTCTATCTAGGGGTGCCTGGGTGGCTCAGTCGGTTAAGCGGCTGTCTTCAGTTCAGGTCATGATCCCGGAGTCCTGAGATTGAGCCCCATGTCAGGCTCCCTGCTCAGCGGGGCTGCTTCTCCTTCTCCTCTGCCAGCCGTTCCCCTCCCATCTCTCACTATCAAATAAACAAAATCTTAGAAAAAAAAATTATCTTTATCTCGTATTTCACAGCTTTTCACAGATTACAAAACATTTTCACATTCATTATCCCGTTAGTTCACTTGGTTATCAAAACTCTATTGCATAAATAAGATAACTGGGGCTCAAAAAGGAGAGTAACTTGCTCAAGGCCCCCAGCTGGTGAGTAATAAAGCCAAATAGAATTTGAACCCAAGTTCTGACCCAAGTGGCTCAGGTCGCCGAGTCACTAGCTGGAGGAAGACAATTTCAATCTCCTAAAAGGACCCTTTACCGACAGCATGGGTCTTTTCTGATGATGATGCAAAGTCTTTGGGCAAGATCTTCTGGGGTCACTATAAGATCAGCTCATCTCCTGGTCAGGAGTTTGGGGCGCTCACCATTTCTTCCGGAAGTACTTTGGGTACCATATCTACCCTGATGACCAGCAGAGGGATGGGGCAGCGCAACTCAACAGCCAAGTTGGCTTCTCCCTGGAGTTAGAGATGGGGTTTTAGGGACTGATCCATAGTCCTCTTTTAATCCTTGCTCAAATTTGGAAGCAACTGAAACGCATCAACTATGCGACTGGACAAGTCGCCAAGTTCAGGGGCACAATGTTAGCAACCATATTTGGCTAGCAGACTTATCCGTGTTCTCCAACATCACCTTTATAATGGGGATATTTTGATCTCCAAAGTGATGCTGGAGAACATGGATTAATCTGCTAGCCAAATACAGCTGCCAGCACTTTGCCCCTAAATTTGGCAGATTGTCCAGTCGGAGACACCTGCAGTGCAAGAAGATCATTAATTCTCCCACTGTCGCTGGAAAACTTAAGCACCATGGAGATACAGACAAACGCCTGCTCTCCGTAAGTGGCTGGTCCCAAGCTTGCTGATATCTTTCTCGCCTACCAGAAAACTCACTCCTGAGCCCATGGGGAAAAGCCAGTAATAGGAAGCAAGGAGTGTTAAATTAATGAAGTAGTTCTCAATCCTGACCACACATTAGAAGCATCTGGGGAGCCTGAAGCAACACCAGCGCCAATATATATGCACAAATCTTCAGGTCCCAGCCCCAGAGATTTGAACTTGATTGGCCCGGGGTGGGGTCCAGCATATGTGGCCAAGTAATGCCCTCTAATGTGTTGTAATGCACTGCTTCTCAAACTTGGATGAACATTAGGTCACCTGGGAACTTTAAAAAAAAATCCCAGTCCTTAGACCACAACAATTTAACCAGACTCTCTGGAGGAGGGACCCAAGCATCTGTATATTTTTAAGACTTCCAAGGTAATTGCAATGTGCAGCAAAACTGAGGACAGGTATTCAAATGCAATCTTAAAAAAACTGGGTATGTAGCAGAATGACAAAGAAGGCTATTAAAAAAATAGGTTTCTGGCCCCCACTGTATTCCTGTGGTCCTATAACTGGTGTGTTAAATTAAGAATCTGCAGATTATGACCTGCTGAATCAAGGGGGACAGACCACCTGCATAGGACTGAGAAGTAGTTCCCTGAGCATCTGGGATCCCACTTTGGGCAAGTGAAAACTCCAGGGGTCATTTTGATCAAAGGCACCATTTCAATACACTCACACAAAATAAAGTTACAAGATTTATTACTTACAGATCTCATCAATGGGAGTGAGGAGGTACGCGATGAGCATGGGCAAAGGCGGTCCTCTGTCCCAGGTCAGGAGCATGCAGGAGAAAAGAGAGCAGGGTTGCAAATACCTTTATTTACCAGGTGGCTGGGGTGGAGGTCACTAACCTTTTACAGGCTCAACTCTGGGGGGTTATTATAAAAAGTACCCCGGAATAGCAAAGTAGGAATTTGTGGTGGAAATCCTAACTTTGGTTCCTTATCTAAATGTCCAGACTTGGTGTGAGCAGGGTGTCATACTGTAAGATGAGACTCAAAAGAACTATTTTCTCATGACATTTACCCCATAGAAATTTTGATTCAGTAGGTCTGGGTGGAGCCTGAGACTTTGCATTTCTAACAAGCTCCCAGGTAATCCTGATACTCTTGGTTTGCAAACCACACATTGAGACCTGTCCCTGCACAGGACATAGAAGTGTATTTCCTCCAGCAGTGGACAGAGCCATGAGGGAAGCCCAGTGTGATAACTTATGTCCCTAAAGGTCCATGGAAAAATAATTATCAGTCCAAGGGGTGCCTGGGTGGCTCAGTTGGTTAAGTGTCTGCCTTCAGTTCAACTCATGATCCCAGAGTCCTGGGATTGAGCCCCATGTTGGGCTCCCTGCTCAATGGAGAGTCTGCTTCTCCCTCTGCCTCTCTCCCCACTTCTTGCTTGTGTGCTCTCTCTCTCTCTCCTATAAATACAAATCATTAAAAAGTTATCGGTCCACCCTACAAAAATTCTGTCCAATTAACCCATACGGTGTTTTTTTTCTAAATTTAAAAAAAAAATTTTTTAAAGATTTTATTATTTATTTGACAGAGATCACACAAGCAGGCAGAGAGGCAGGCAGATAGGGGAGGGGAGAAGCAGGCTCCCTGCTGAGCAGAGAGCCCGATGCAGGACTCGATCCCAGGACCCTGGGATCATGACCCGAGCCATAGGCAGCGGCTTAACCCACTGAGCCACCCAGGTGTCCCAGCCCATATGGTGTTTTAAAGAGGGATAATTCTGTGGCTAGTTCCAGAATGCTCAAGATGTTCTCCAGGTCACTGATCTTCCCACAGCTGGGAAACTCACTTGTGTTGTTTCCATGTTAATGACTACTTATAGCTGTAAGAGCAGTGTCTTCTTGGTATGGTCCCTTTTTCCTGAGAAATGCTCTGATTCATGTGAGCCTAATGGGACCATTCCATTCTTGCAATACCCTTGACCCCTATTTGATTCAAGGTAGGTGGCAAGATTCCAGACAGGCTATTTAGAAGCCGTAGGAAATTTTTGGATTAAAATTTAAGAGAGCCAATCTCTCTCTGCTTAGTGGTATTAGTTTTGAGACGTGAAAACCAAGGTGTCAATGGCCAGGAGTTCTGCCATTTGCAAGAAGCCAGTCTGTAGGGTGCAGAGAAGATGGCGGAGAAGTAGCAGGCTGAGACGACATCAGGCAGCAGGAGATCAGCTAGATAACCTATTAAACCATTCCGAACACCTACGAATCCAAAAGGAGGGCAAAGAGAAGAAGAGCAACAATTCTAGAAACAGAAAATCGACCACTTTCTAAAAGGGAGGACCAGCAGAGAAGTGAATCCAACACGAGGGGAAGATAGACCCCAGGGGGAGGGGCCGGCTCCCAGAAAGCGGTGGAACAATGGAGCACAAAATCAGGACTTTTAAAAGTCTGCTCCACGGAGGGACATCGCTCCAGAGGCTAACCCAGGGTGAAGACCTCCTGGGGACAACGTGGACTCAGGTCCCACGGGGTCACAGAAGGATCAGGGGTGTCTGAGTGTCACAGAGCTCACGGGTATTAGAGCGGGGAAGCTGGCTGCGGAGACAGAGCCGAGGAGTGAACTCTCAACTCGGAGTTACCTAGAACCGTAATCTGTGACATGGGCCGGTGCTCTGTGCATGGGGTCCCCACAAGATCCAGGGAGACTCCGACCTGGGAGAGCCCAGGATCTGCGGGGTTCGGAGACTCCAGGTGGGACTCTGTGCCAGAGACAGAGACACTTGGTCACAAGCTGGATGACCTCGGAGCGCAACCAGAGGCCAGTGAGACGGGAGTGATTGTGGGCGATTTTCTCCAAGCGCGGCTGGAGACTGGGAAGACGGGAGTGATTAAGCGCTTTTCTCTGAAGGCACACTGAAGACTGGGGCCCCGAGCTCTCCGCTCCTCCGAGCCGGAGACTGGGAGGCCGCCATTTTCATTCCCGTCCTCCGGAACTCTATGGAAAGTGTTCAGGGAACAAAAGCCCCCAAAAGCGAACCTGAGAGGATTACTTAGCCCGGCCCCTGGTAAGGGCAGTGCAATTCCGCCTGGGGCAGAGACACTTGAAAATCACTACAACAGGCCCCTCTCCCAGAAGATCAACAAGAAATCCAGCCAAGACCAAGTTCACTTAACAAGGAAAACAGCGGAATTCCAGAGGAGGAGAAAGCAAAGCATGGAATTTTTGGCTTTCTCTCCATGAATCTTTAGTCTTGCAAAGTTAATTAATTAAAAAAAATTTTTTTTCTCTTCTGCTAATTTTTTTTAACTTTTACCCTTTCCTCTTTTAACGTTTTTTAACTAGTTTATCTTAATAATTTTCTTTTAAAAAATCTTTTTTGAACCTTTATTATTATAGTCATATTTTATCCTTCACTGTATCTAACTTTATTCCTTGTATACACATAGGGTATTTTTCTTCTAAAAAATTTGGGGTACAACTTCTTCTAATAGATCAAAATACACCCCAAATCTAGTACCGGGCTTGATCTAGTCTCCAGCCCAAGGAATTTCTCTCCACTTTCTTTTTTTTTTTATTCGCCCTACCAACTTACCTTATCAACTCCTTTGTTAGGAAAAAAAAATTTTTTTTCATCTTTATAGTCATATTTCATCCCTTCATTGTGTTTAAGTGGGCAACCCTGTTCTAGTCACCAGTCTGATAGATATATATTTTTTTTTCTTTTTTAATATTTTTTTCTTTATTTGTGTTCTCATTTAAAAAAATTTTTTTTCTCTTTTCTGAACTTCTTTTTACCCCCTTTCTCCCCCCCCCACAAGATTTGGGGTCTCTTCTGATTTGGTTAAAGCACATCTTCCTGGGGGCTTTGCCACCCTTTTAGTATTACATTTGCTCCTTCACATATTTTTTTTAAAGATTTTATTTATTCATTTGACAGATAGATCACAAGTAGGCAGAGAGGCAGGCAGAGAGAGAGGGGGGGAAGCAGGCTCCCCGCTGAGCAGAGAGCCCGATGCGGGACTCGATCCCAGGACCCTGAGATCATGACCTGAGCCGAAGGCAGCGGCTTAACCCACTGAGCCACCCAGGCGCCCCGCTCCTTCATATATTCTTATCTGGACAAAATGACAAGGAGGAAAAACTCACCACAAAAAAAAGAACAAGAGGCAGTACCGAAGGCTAGGGACCTAATTAATACAGACATTGGTAATATGTCAGATCTGGAATTCAGGACAATGATTCTCAAGGTTCTAGCCGGGCTCGAAAAAGGCATGGAAGATATTAGAGAAACCCTGTCCGGAGAAATAAAAGCCCTTTCTGGAGAAATAAAAGAACTAAAATCTAATCAAGTTGAAATTAAAAAAGCTATTAATGAGGTGCAATTAAAAAATGGAGGCTTTTACTGCTAGGATAAATGATGCAGAAGAAAAAATTAGTGATATAGAAGACCAAATGACAGAGAATAAAGAAGCTGAGCAAAAGAGAGACAAACAACTACTGGACCATGAGGGAAGAATTCGAGAGGTAAGTGATACCATAAGACGAAACAATATTAGAATAATTGGGATTCCAGAAGAAGAAGAAAGAGAGAGAGGAGCAGAAGGTATACTGGAGAGGATTATTGTAGAGAATTTCCCTAATATAGCAAAGGGAACCAGCATCAAAATCCAGGAGGTGCAGAGAATCCCCCTCAAAATCAATAAGAATAGGTCCACACCCTGTCATCTAATAGTAAAATTTACAAGTCTTAGCGACAAAGAGAAAATCCTGAAAGCAGCATGGGACAAGAAGTCTGTAACATACAATGGTAAAAATATTAGATTGGCAGCAGACTTATCCACAGAGACCTGGCAGGCCAGAAAGAACTGGCATGATATATTCAGAGCACTAAACGAGAAAAACATGCAGCCAAGAATACTTTATCCAGCTAGGTTATCATTGAAAATAGAAGGAGAGAGAAAAAGCTTCCAGGACAAACAAAAACTGAAAGAGTTTGTAAACACCAAACCAGCTCTACAGGAAATATTGAAAGGGGTCCTCTAAGCAAAGAGAGACCCTAAAAGTATTATCAGAAA
>ML106451.1:0-12747 GCA_003697995.1 Taxidea taxus jeffersonii
CACACACACACACATACACACTGGCTCTCGGGCTGTCAAGTGCCAGGTATACTCCTAAAGAAGCAAAGTCTAAATGGGCCACTCCAATTTCCCCAACTGTCTATGGACCATGAGCAAACTGAGGCTTGAAGACTCACTGGCCCTGGGCCACCAGTGAGTCACAGGGGGCAAATCCAGAGCAGAAACCCTGGCATCCTGTTCTCCAGCCCCATCCTGGGTTCCCTAACCTCTGGAAAGACAGTCTTCATGGGACACTGAGTGTCACGGACTCACTGCCAGTCCATACAGACCTTGATCTGGGGAGAGAAGACAGTGGGGAGGAGGTGGGGGAAAGGGGTACTGGTCAGGAGAAGAAAAGGGAGAAAGGGACTTGGAGAGGGAATCCACCGGAATCCCTTCCCTAATGTGGCCAAGATGTCTATGCCAGCAGATTGGTTCACCCAAACCTGACTCTGCATCAGCTTACCTGAGAATTTATTAAAGATAAAAAGATCCAAGCCCCACCCAGTCCTCCTAATTCAAAACTTCCTGGGGTGGGCCCAAGCCCTTATACTTTTGTTGGTAATTTTGACATCAACCTTGTTCAGAAGCACTGGTCTGCGTAATTAGCTAGAATAACTTACCCAGCATCTGAACAAAAAATGTGACCCTCTGGGGCAGAGGGGTTTAGGCAATGTCGCTTGTCCTGTGCTCAACACTTCACACACATTATCTTGTACAATCTTTACAATTGCCCTAAGACTAGCTATTCTTCCCCACTTTAAGGCCTTGAAGCTAAAAACAGGTAAGTAGCAGTCCAGGTCACCCAGCTAGTGAGAATCTAAGCCTCGATTAGAATTTCTTCCTTCATCCTGGGCTTCTGTTCTTGAGCTCAACACTGATGTTAACAAATGGATGAGACCATGGCTGCCTTCTCCCTGCTTCTACAGTCAGTAACATTGTCAGCTTTGCTGAGGCTCAGGGCACCATCTGTCCTGAGGGAGGCAGTGATAAGAATCTGCCGCGAGGCTGGAGGACTAGGTAAGACAGCAGAGCAGCTAGTGAAATGGTTATACCCTTGCGAGCCAGAGAGCCAAGGCTTCAAATTTTGAATATGCTATTTGACTTATTTACTTATTTATTTATTTATTTTTGCTTTCTAGCTTAGGACCCATTATTCAACTTCTCTGACTACAGTTTGCTAATCTGCGAGACGGGAATAATAATAGTAGTTTTTACTATAGGGGTTTGTGATGGTTAAATCAGATCATGTGTGTAAAGCAGAATATGATGCCTGGCACATGGTAGGTGCTTCCTTGGTGACAGCTGCTACTAAGAACGAACGCTTCAAAAAAAAAAAAGAAAGAAAGAAAAGAAAGGAAAAAAATACACACACACACACAAAATCCCCAAATGCTGCTTCCTTCCCTCCTTCCTTCTCTCTCTCTTTCATTTTTTCTTTCTCTCTTTCTCTCTCCTTCCTTCCCTTCCTTTAAGTGGGAAATTTTAAAATGTGACAGCCATCCTCCCTCATTTCTCTGCTGAGAGATCATCATGCTTACGATGAGTTGGTAGATCTCCAAGGCCTCCTGGAGTTTTGAAAACCTTTACCCAAGACAGCAACCCTGGCTCAGAGCTCAGAGAGTAGCAGGTGTCCCCTGGGAGAGGGGATTCAGCCTCTTTCTCCTTCCAGTGTACCAAGAGAAGGAGACCCAAAGCTCTGCTGGTTGGGGAAAGGGCACCTCCCTTGAGGGTACTTCTCTTGAGGGACCATGAGCCCAGAGTTACCGAAATTTGAAAGCTGAGAGTTACGGAGTCATGGTTCCTTGCCCTAGGCTGCCTTCATCTCCACTCTCTATCCCCACTTGAGCCCGGCAATCAAGCAGTTTTGGGGTTACAGCTGGATTTGTACTCAGATCTGCCCTTTGGAACCCCCTTGTACCTCCTATGCTGCCTGGGCTTTCCTGGAGGTGGTGCCAGGTAACACTTTTACGCACCCAGGGATGAGCAGGACTGCCTGTCTGATTGATCGTGCTCAGGACCTATTTGAATAGGATGAAGACTGGGGTATGGAGGGAGGTTAGGGGAATCAGGAGTCCCTGTCATTCCCAGATATTGAGGAGGGAATATTTATAATGTGCTTGGTTCAGACCTGGATTCCTAGCCATCCTCCTCCATTTCTGGGCCCATTTCTGTGACTTTGAGGGATTAGCAGGACTTTACCGCTCTGGCCATCCGCTCGCACAGATGGCTGTCTGTCATCAGGGTGGGGGCGAGTGATTCCTCATTCAGCCACTACACAACCCATCTCCCTCTTTAAGCCTCAGATTCCTCACGTGTAAAATGAGAGGCTGAAGCACTGTTCCATGTTCAGGCACTGGCCAGTAAATGTCCCTCCCGAATTGTTTGCAGGCCTGCTGCTGTTCAAAGTCCAGCCGAGACAATTCCATGACAACCAGCAATGCCTGATCTGTGGGGCATGATAACTTTTCTCTCCGTGCCTCTTCGTCTCTCAGTGTGGAGAATAACAATCTACTTAAGGGGTTCTTGTGGCTAAGGAGATGGCACCTCTGAAAGCTCTTGGCAAAATGGAGAGCCCTACATAAATAGGTCAGTACTATTGTTACTAACTTCTCTAGGGCTCAACCTTGGAATGAGGTCACATCAAATCCTGTACCAGGAATGTGTAAGTTCAGGTTCTCTTAGAAATGCCATCACAGAGCTGCAATTTAAAAATTTAACCTTATCCATCTGCTTTTTTTGTAACAGAGGGTTAATCCAGGACAATGATTCACAAAGTAAGAGATGCTGCCCCCTAGGGGTCATTATGGGAATCTGTGAGGAGTTTTTGGTTTTCCAAAAACTAGGGAGTCTTCAGGCATTTGGAGGAAAACATGTCAGGCTCACAAATTTAAAAATTGCTCCCCCAATTGTCCTATATTCCACACACTTTTGAGTGTCTTGCCAGACATTCATATGGGTGATAAGCTTGATTATAATCACTTGAGCCTAGAATCATCTCTAATTAACATTAAAATATAAAGAGTTTTTAACACTGATTTTCCCAAGAATTAAATTAGCACGGATTGTTCATTTTGGTGGTATCTGAGTTCTCAAACAACACACTTGTGTCAGTATTTGTAGGTGGCACATTCAAAGTAAGTCTGTGTAGGTGCAAGCAATGGGCTTCTTCATTGAGATTTCTAGAGTCATTCTTGAGCAAGTATTTGCATATTCAAATAATGTTATTTTATTTAATAAAAATTTTTTTAACTTAAGCAATCTTTGCAACTAGTATGGCATCTGAATTCATGATGCCACAATCAAGAGTCACGTGCCCTTCCAACTGAGAAAGACAGGTGCCCCTATTTTTTTTTTTAAGATTTATTTGTTTGAGAGAGAGACTTAAAGGGAGAGAGAGAGCAGGGGAGGGGCAGAGAAAAAGAGAGAATCTGAAGCAGGCTCCATGCCCAGAGCAGAGCCATGTCCACACAGAGCTTGATCTCATGACCCTGAGAACTTGACCTGAGCCAAAACCAAGAATCTGATGCCAAACTGCACGACTCAGGCACCCCAAGGTGCCCCTCTTTTATTTTTAATCACTTTCTCTTTTCTATTAATTAGGGCATTGACTTTCTTTAAAGAGTAAATGTGCAATTATAGTGATCATTTTACAATATATACAAATATTAAATAATTATGTTGTATACCTGAAACTAGTATAATGTTATATGTTAATTATACCTTAATTTCAAAAAGTGAAATTAGGAGTGCCTGGCTGGCTCAGTTGGTAGACCGTGCGACTCTTGATCTGAGGGTCATGTGTTCAAGTCCCACATTGGGTATGAAGCCTGCTTAAAAAAAGAAGAAGAAGAAGGTAAAAATAAAGTATATAGAATTGTATCTCTATAATTACTTTATTTTTTTTAATTCACATTTTTGAAAGTTTATTTATTTAAGTAATCTCTGCATCCAACATGGGGCTTGAACTCATGACCCTGTGATTTGGAGTCTCATGCTCTTCTGACTGAGCCAGTGAGGTACTCCTCTCTATAATTATTTTAAAATACTTTTGAAACCTATGTATGGGGGAAAGAAACTGGAAAAAATACATCAAAATGTTAACATGGATGGATTCCTATGAAAGGGAAGAAAGTAAATGTACAGATAAATGAACTTTATGTCAGGATAGTAAAGGAATATTAACATATTTGCTCTAAAAAGGAAATATTTATTCTGACATGGCTGAGGACCACTAACACCAGAGAAATTCACATGAGAACCCTTTCTGTATCCTTCATAAAAGTGCTGTTCTAGATACTATTATATATAAGGTCCCTGGCCAGTGCCTGAATAAGGTATAAGAAATTCCTCTTATAGTTAATTCAGTGTTAGAAAGTTTGGCTCTTGTGACTATCTGGTACAGCTACTTCCTTTTATTAGATAATGACAAAATGTCAAATTCATAGGTTCTCTTTTTGCCTCCACTGTCAGTAAGATCACAATTAAGTGTTGATGGTTGGAGCACCTGGGTGGCTCAATCAGTTAATCGTCCGCCTTCAGCTCAGGTCATGATCTCCTGGGATGGAGCCCCCTGCTCAGCGGAGAGCCTGCTCCTCCCTCTCCCTCTGCTGCTCCCCCTGCTTGTACTCACTCACTCTGTCAAATAAATAAAAATCTTTAAAAAAATAAAATTCTGATGCTCAGTTGTAATGATTATCCCTAGTCCAGAATTTTGAGGACAATTGTTTCTTTCTTCTCTACTTTGGTTTCATTACGAGTGCTCATTTTTTAAATATTTACTTGTATCCATGTCTTTTATTGTCCTTACATCTCTTCTGGAAGTAAATGGAGCGTACATAATTAATGTGAAACTCAGAAATCACATACCTGTAGCTGCCTTGCCAACATTTCCTGAATGTGGAAGGCTTGGTGGCAGGGGCATGGAAAGCCTGAGGCGAAGTTTATGCCATGTGCTGGTGGTTTTGTGCTGCAGACTCAGGCTCTCTGATACCTCTTCCTTCTCCCCTTCAAATGCCCTGACCCCTCTACTCCAGAAGGAGTGTGGGCGTTGTGAGGAGTAGAAGTGGGCTCCAACACTCAGGATCCGCTCCAAATGTTGCCTGGATCTTGGTGGTCTGGGGTCAAGGTGAATGTCAGGGAAGGGTATCCCAGCTCCAGGGTCAGAGAAGCCCAGACCTCTAGTTGGAGAGACCCTCCCTCCACACACCTTCCACTAGCATCTTGTTTGAACCCCTCAGAGCAGAAGCTTTGAAGCTCAGGTTGAGGGATGCAAAGGACCCCTTTCTGAACCCTGGGTCCACTAGCCACTAGCTAGGACTTTGGCCAAGGTACCAAGGTACCTCTGAGGCTCAGTTTCCTCATTCGGAAATGGGGCTGATACCTACCTCCAGGGGCTATCATGAAGACTCATGGAGATGACCATGAGGTGCTAGGGCAGTGCTTGGAACATAGCAAGCACTCAGAAGCCAGCAGGTGCTGCCCATCCTCCGGGATCCGTGTTCATCTTGCTTCAGTCTGCCGTCCACAGCTGGGAGCAAGAATGTGTATTAAATTGCAGCTCCTCGATCATAAGCTCAGCAGCTATGGCAAACTGCTTCACTTTTCTGAATCTCAGTGGTTTTTTGTTTTGTTTTGTTTTAAAGATTTTATTTCTTTATTTGACAGAGAAAGAGAGATCACAAGTAGGCAGAGAGGAAGTGGGGGGGGGTGTTGGGGAGAGCAGGCTCCCTGCTGACCAGAGCCAGATGCCAGGCTCGATCCTAGGACCCTGAGATCCTGACCTGAGCCGAAGGCAGAGGCTTACCCCACTGAGCCACGGAGGCACCCCCTGAGTCTCAGTGTTTTTAAAATAAAGTCGGAATAATAAAATGTGCCTCATATTTGTGGTGTGAATAAAATGATTACTAGTGAGTAAAATGATTAATATATTTTATGGTAAGGAATTATGCAATTATATTTTGATATTTTTACTCTTATGGGCATTTTCTATTTTTTTCTACAACGAATATGAATTTAAAAAAATATGAATAAGGGGTGCCTTGGTGGCTCAGTGGGTTAAAGCCGCTGCCTTCGGCTCGGGTCATGATCCCAGGGTCCTAGGATCGAGCCCCGCATCGGGCTCTCTGCTCTGCGGACAGCCTGCTTCCTCCTCTCTCTCTCTGCCTCTCTGCCTACTTGTGATCTCTGTCTATCAAATAAAAAAATAAATAATCTTAAAAAAATATGAATGATTTATGTATTTCAAGCCACGTTTAAAGCCATGGTTTTTCTAAAAAAAAATACTGGGGGGCGGTGCCTGGGTGGCTCAGTGGGTTAAAGCCTCTGCCTTCAGCTAGGGTCATGATCCCGGGGTCCTGGGATCGAGTCCCGCATCAGGCTCTCTGCTCGGCAGGGAGCCTGCTTCCTCTCCTCTCTCTCTGCCTGGCTCTCTGCCTAATTGTGATCTCTGTCTGTCAAATAAATAAAAAAAATATTTTTTTAAAAAATTAAAAAATAAAAAAATACTGGGGCACCTGGGTGGCTGAATCGGTTAAGGGTTGGACTCTTGGTTTTGGCTCAGGTCATAATCTCAGAGTCTTCGGATCCAGCCCTGTGTTGGGCTCCCTGCTGAGTATGGGTTCTGTTTAAGATTCTCTCTCTCTCTCCTTCTTCCCCTCCTCTTCTCTCTCTCTGTCTCAAATGAATAAATACATAAAAATCTTTTTAAAAAATTAAAATATACTTAAATTTATTGAAAGCTCACTACATTTTAGGCATTGCTCTGAGCACTCTATGTACATTATCTCATTTAATTCTCACAACAGTCCTCTGAGGAAGATAGTATTTTCACCCCCAGTTTATTGATGAGAAAAACCAATGCTTAAGGAAGTTGAGCAACTTGCCCAGCTTGGATGTGATACACTGTCGTAAAACTGTACACACATGGGCACATACGTAGACAAATGAGTGCATGCAGAAATAAAGGAAATCTGAATAAGGTCTGTAGCCTAGCTAACAGTATTGTGCCTCTGTCTTTTTCTGGTTTTGACATTGTGCTATCTTTAAGTAACATGTTACCATTGAGGGAAGGTGGATGAAAGGTGCCAGCTGGAGACCTCTTTGTATCTTTTTTGCAACTTCATTTCTTCTTCTATAATTAGACTCTCATAAATGGTCAAAAAATTAAAGAGTTTTTTAAGAGGTAAAAGTTTTTTTTTTTTTTAAGATTTTATTTATTTGACAGAGAGAGACTAGGCAGAGAGGCAGGCAGAGAGAGAGGAGGAAGCAGGCTCCCTGCTGAGCAGAGAGCCCGATGCCTGGCTCAATCCCAAGACCCCGGGATCATGACCCGAGCCAAAGGCAGAGGCTTTAACCCACTGAGCCACCCAGGCGCCCCAAAAGTTTTGTTTTTAAAGACTTATTTATTTGAGGGGGGGCAGAAGGAGAGGGAGAGGTTTTTTTTTTTTAAAGAGATTTTATTTATGTATTTGAGAGAGAGAGAGAGAGAGCATGAGTGAGAGAAGAGTGAGCGGCAGTGGGAGGTGGGAAGGGCAGAGGGAGAAGGAGAAGCAGGTTTCCTGCATGTGGGGCTCAAGCCCAGGACCCTGGGAACATGACCTGAGCCCAAGGCAGATGCTTAACATTCTGAGCCACCCAGGTGCACCAACGAAGAGAGAGTCTAGTCTTAAGCAGAGTACACACTAAGCTCAGAGCTTGACGTGGGGCTCTATCTCATGACCCCAACTTCTCCACCTGAGCCAGTCACTCAACCAACTGAACCAGCCAGGCACACCAAGAAGTAAAAGGTTCTTTCTTTTTTTAAGTTGTTGCAAGGATTATATGAGATAATGTGTCCAGCACAGGGTTGGATATAATTGACATATCAATATATATTTTCTTCCTTTCCCACCCTACAAGTGACTGTTTTTCGTTGTATAGTAATAATAGCCTCCATATTATGTATACTATGTGGTAGGCTTAATTTACATGCATTGTTTCATTTAATAAAGCCTCTGGTGGGTACTTTTATTATTTTCCTTTTGCTGATAAGAAAACTCAGGTTCCGCAAAAACTAATCTCTTCTCCACTTGTTGGAAAGTGACCAAGCCTGAATTTATACCAAGGTAGTCTGTTCATGACACCACTCCCTTCCACTCTGGGTTGAGCTCAGAGTATTGCGTGAAAGTATGCTTTGAACCTTGGAAATCATCTACCCCAACTGTTTTAATTTATACAAAGAAAACAGGTCCAGAAAGGGGGAAGGACTTTGGTCAAGAACACCTAATAAATCTGTGACTGAGCCAGGATGAGGACCCAGATTTTGGATTCCTGGGTCAGGGTATTTTCCAGGGCCAACACCCAAAGCTACTCGCCCATTTGGCCTGCCTTTACTGAGCCCAGCCTGGGAGACAGCTGGTGCCCAAGATAAGGCTGCAGGTTCTCACTCATGTCCCTCACCAACCTGCATAGCTCAGGACACTTAGGACCCAAGAGGTAGCAGTGGACCCTGGGGACAATGGAGGCATGGTGGCCCTCTACTGCAGGCATCCTTGGGGGGCCAAGTAGTTGGGACCATAGAGAAGGCAAGGTAAGACTCTCTGAACTTTGGCAGGAGTGGGGGTGGTAAGGGAGGCTATTTGTGTGAGGGGGGTTACTCATGCCAAGTGCCTGTTCCTGTCTCCCTCAGGCTCTCTTGAGTCACTTGCCCTGAGGTTGGGGCACATTCTTGAAGTGGGTGATCACAGGGATTCCAGGCCCTCCTAGGTCCTAGGCCAGTTTCTATTCCTCCTGGAGCTGAAACCAACTCCCCCCACCCCCACCTCAGACTCAGCACCTCCTCTCCAAGTGGCAATATAGTGACTCACTACTTTCATCTCTATCCTGGGACCTCCTTGGACTAGGGCAAATCGCTCAGCTCCAAGTCCATACCTGAGGTTGGTGGGGAGAATCAGCCCAAGTCCAATTCCCTAGGAGGGAGGGGGTCCCATGTATCTAGCGAAGGGTTTGACCCACATTCAAAGAGCAGGATTATCCCTCTCTCTCCATCCTTGTTGCACTCTCTCCCCCATCCCATCCCACTGGGCCAATCCAGGGAAAGCTGGAGGATTAAGGACACCATCCCCTCTGCCCTGCTCTCTCTTCATCTCTGCGCCCTGGCGGGTCCACTGGGGAAAGGGGCTGATGAGTGGACCAAGCGATCCTGTCTGCGGGGAGCAGCGCCCTCGTGTGACCTTCAGGAGAAGCGCATTTATTTTCCACCCCCTCCCTTTCTATGCGCTCATTGAACAAATATTTATTGAGTGCCACTAGGTGCGCTAGGGGCAACTGTTGAAGAAGATAAGTAAAATACCTGCTCACTGAACGGTACATTCCTCTGTGTGTGTGTGTGTGTGTGTGTGTGTGTGTGTGTGGCGGGGCAGGCAATAAACGGCAAATAAATGAGGCAGATTGTAGTAGTGATAACTGTTGGGAAGAAAAGAAAATGGAGAACAGTGTTGGGGACACAGGACTGGGTGGAAAAAACAAGGTCTCCTTGAGTAGGTAATGTCAAAGATGACACTTATGTTACTGGGACCCAGTCATGTGACCATCTGGGGCAAAAGCTTTCCTTGCAGAGAGAAGAGCTACAGCGAAGACCCCTAGGCAGCTACAGGCTTTGCATGACAAAGACCAATGCAGCTGGAAAGGAGTGGGCAAGGGACAATGGTAGGAGATGTGGACATAGGGATAGGGCCAGACTGTAGATCTTACACACCATGACAGAGTTTGACTTTTCTTCTAGGAGTAATGAGAATGTCTTGGGTGAGTTCTGAGAAGATGAATGTAGCTTGATTACCTTTTAAAAGGATCTCTATGGCTGCTATGCGGATTAAGAATTTTGGGCAAGGAAGGAAGAGTGGAAGCAGGGAGATGATTGCAAGAGATTAGAAAGCTATTGAAATAATTCAGGTGAGACAGGATGGAGGCTTGGAACAGAGTGGAAGTGTGGGAGGCGGGGGAGATGTGGTTGGATGCTGGGTTTACTTTGAAGGTAGAGCCAACAGGACTTGCTAATAGACCACATTCTCCTTTGTTCTTTGGGCTCCAGGAACTTCATACACACACCCTTGCTGGCGCCTCTGTCCTTACTGCCAGGCTGAGTTAGAAGGGCAGACCCCAGGGACACTGCTAAATTGGAAAGTTTCCAGGTGTGGTCAGACAAAGGAATTTAAGCCTCAGGCACTGTGTTCTCCTTGGAATGCCTCCTTAGCCTGTTTAATGGGCTGGGAGTCTGACTGGTGTCTCCCTCATAGTAGTCTGGCTTCCCGAAGAGAAGCCAGTTACTTATAACTGTTACTTCTTTAACAGACCCAGTTACTTATTAGGTCTCTGTTTATCCAAATGGGTGCCTTTAGGGTATATTGGTGACACCCAAAACAGTCCTGGGGGGTTGGTGTTTGTATTTGATACAGAGTAGGGGGCTCGATAGTCTGAGGGTCCCAGTCCTCAGACCTGGGCCAGTGACTTACTCCTGTTAATTTACACAAAACACAGTGTGGTCCGACCTGATCCCATAGAAAACACACACAACATTTTGGCCCCAGGCTGGGCATTTCTGGAGAGCCTGGGAAAGATCAGCTTAGCCTTACAAATGCTCGCAGGCAGCCAGGGCTGGGGAGAGCAAGTGGGAAAGGGAATGATCCGGTTGGCTCTGGAGTCAGCAGGCCTTGCTCTGTTTGCGTTGTGCTGCTTGTTTGTGTTGGGGGGGAGTGCATTATAAATGCAGCCAGCTGGAGAGCCTCTGGATTCAAAACCTAGAACTGCACTGCTCCCTAAGAATCTGTGCAGGCCTCCCCAAGATGAAGCTACCAGGCCAGGAGGAGTTTGAGGTCTCCAGTGCTTGTAAAAATGTGTCCACAGGAGAGCTGGACAGTGGCACTGGCTCTGGCCCCAGCCCCGATGGCCCCTCAGACACAGACAGAGGGGAGCTGGGGGTACCCAAGGACCCTCTGCTCTTCATTCAGCTGAATGAGCTTCTGGGCTGGTCCCAGGCCCTGGAGTGGAGAGAGACGGGCAGGTGAGTGGGACCCAGGGCAGTTTTGTGGGTTCTTTCCCTTTCCCAGCTGGGGACTCCTCCACGACCCATAGCTCCTCCTGTGTGAGGAGGTGCTCTAACCCCCAATCAGGAGTTCCTCTCTGTGTTCTCCAGTTTAGGCCCTCACTCTCCATGATGCTTGGCTTTCAATGCAGTGTACTTGTGAGTTCCCCAAGACCCCAGGTGAGGGGTGAACGCCCAGGAAGAGGCATACTTTGCACCACTGGGCCCAGGACTCCCCCATGGCCCTACCTTCCCTGCCTCTCCTGTGTGCTCCCTCCTGCACCTGGGAGAGATGGCCCTGATAACAGTCTACTCCTCTCCACCGCAGGTGGGTGCTGTTTGAGGAGAAGCTGGAGGTGGGTGCGGGCCGGTGGAGTGTTCCTCATGTGCCCACACTGGCACTGTCCAGCCTTCAGAAGCTCCGTAGCCTACTTGCTGAGGGCCTTGTGCTGCTGGACTGTCCAGCTCAGAGCTTACTGGAGCTTGTGGGTATGTGGGGAGCCTTTGTAGGGAGGGCCTGGGCAACCATGCCATTTCCCCAGGACTTCCCCTTCAAATCTCAGAACTTTCCAGGGCTCACCCCACCCTGCCCTAGGGATTAGCCTTCTCCATCACTGTTGGGGGTAGGGGGTGGGGATGGAAGAATAGAGTAGAGGAGCAAGTTCCCTCAGGCTCCCAGAATGGAAAGGGACCTCGGCAGAGGGGAAAGGGGAAGAGTTTTGGGGCAGGGAGCTCTCAGGAAAGGGTTGGAGCTCCACCTCTGTTCTTCAGAACAGGTGACCAGAGTGGACTCGCTGAGCCCAGAGCTGAGAGGGCAGCTGCAGGCCTTGCTGCTACAGAGACCCCAGCACCTCATCCAGGCCACAGGCACCAGGCCCTGCCAGGGTGAGAGGCCTGTCTTTGGGCCCAGCACCAAAAGCCCTAATCCCCCTGCCCCCTTCCTGGACCAAGACCAGCCTAGCCTTGGCTTATACCTCAACTCAGGTCTCATGGGTGAGAAGGAGTGGAGGTAACGGTGAGGGGTGGAGAATGGAGGGGCCAGAGTTCTGGGAAGGGATGTTGTTGGTAGGCATTGTGCCAGGAGTTTTATGTGTAGTATCTCATTTAATCTTCACAGCCATCATGTGAGGTAGTACCCCAATTAGTCCCATTTTAGTGATAAGAAAGCTGAGGCTCAGAGAGGGGAAGCTCCAGTTTTCATCCTTTGTCAGAGGTAAAGCTTGTCAGGAAGCCCTGCTGCCTCCATCTCCAAAGCCCGCGCTCTTAGTCACTACCTAATCCTGTTTTGAAGGGTCTGCCCATCCAAGAGAGGCTTCTCACAGTGAGGAAGCCCCACTGAAGGAACAGGTTTGTGGCCCTTCCTCGGGCAGGGCTGGGAGAGGGATCAGGGAAGAACAGAAGTTCACCCTCCACTTGCCTCATTACCAATCAATATTTTGCCAACACCCACCTCCCCAAATGAGCTCTTGTCTTTTGTGTCTCCTTGAACCCCCACGCAGCATCAGAACCCCCTGAGACAGAAGTTGCCTCCAGGGGCTGAGGCTGGGGCTGTGCTGGCAGGAGAGTTGGGCTTCCTGGTGCAGCCCTTGGGGGCCTTTGTGCGACTTCGGGATCCAGTGGTGCTAGGACCTCTCACTGAGGTTCCCCTCCCCAGCAGGTATGGCTGATGAGAGTCGAGGGTTCTGGAG
>ML106451.1:12757-29059 GCA_003697995.1 Taxidea taxus jeffersonii
TGGGAGGTCTCTGGTCCAGTTCTTTTGGGGGTGAGTGCAGGATGGTGCTCAGGGGTCTGTGGAGGGGGTAGTGGTCAGGGCTCCAAAGTAGGTGTGCACAGGAGTGTACATATGGGGGCTGGTAGTGAGGGCAGGATTAGGGCTGCCTTATGAGACAGCTGCCTCTGATATTTCTGGGGCCCGGTTCCTTCTTCAGATTTTTCTGCCTCCTCCTTGGTCCTTCACCACTGGGAAAGGGCTACCATGAGATGGGCCGAGCAATGGCTGTCCTCCTCAGTGACCCGGTGAGCTGGGCAGGTGTGTGTGTGTGCGCGCACACGCACGTGCCCATACAGACTTGTGTCAGGGAGTGTGCACGTGTGGACTCTAGATGTGTGACAGATACAGCAGTGAGGCAGAGTATGGCTTTGTGTCCATGAGAATGAGGACTGAAGTTTCCTTTGCTACCGCTGGAGTCCCCTTATCTGGCACACAGTAGGCAGCCAACAGGTACTGACTGCATGCATGCATTAATGAATGAATGCTTGAGATGTGTCTGCCTATCTGACTTGTGTCTAGCTTAGAGAATGTGAAAATGCACGTAAGGATCCAGATCTGCATTTAGGGCCCCTCTGTGCCCCTATCCCTAGCAATTCCAGTGGTCAGTTCGTCGGGCCAGCAACCTTCACGACCTTCTGGCAGCCTTGGATGCCTTCCTAGAGGAGGTGACAGTGCTCCCTCCAGGTCGGTGGGACCCGACAGCCCGGATTGCCCCACCTAAATGTCTGCCTTCCCAGCACAAAAGGTATGGGGGTGGGGGGACTTCCCACTGTGGAGGAGGGTAGGGGATTCCAGGAAAGGGGTAGAAAGTCATCTTTGGATTCCAAGCCTGCTGGCAGAGACACGAGCAACCACCAGGGGGCAGGGTGCCCAGTCATGTTCCCGTTGGAGATCCTCAGGCAACCTGAGTTCCCATTCTCTCCAGGATCCTCTCACAACTGAGGGAGATCCAGGGCCCCTCTGCCCCGCATGGGGCCCTGGCTGAGGACAGGTATGGCCACCAGCAACAGTCTCCCAGCCCAGAGTTACAGCGGACAGGCAGGTGAGGTGAGCTGGGGTGAGAGCAAGGGTAAGCATCCTGGGAGGAGACAGGGGTCACAGGGGCCTAGAGACATATGCTCACTGCGGAGGGGCTCACCCAGTCCCAGGGAAAGTAGCAGGGATGGGGCATGGGGTGGGGCCACCCAGGTCACTGACAAACCATGGGTGGGAGGCTGTTTGGGGGCCTCATCCAGGATGTGCGCCGGAAGGCCTCATGGTACCCCAGCGACTTCTTCGACGCGCTACATCCCCAGTGCTTCTCGGCCGTGCTCTACATTTATTTGGCCACCGTCACTAATGCCATCACTTTTGGGGGACTGCTGGGGGAAGCCACCAATGGTGCTCAGGTGAGTGGAGAGGCATGAGGGGGGCAGGCACAAGTTGTGGTATTCTGCCAGATATGCCCTTTAACCCTCCCTGGGATGATGGGTGGGTTTCCCTGGAAACTTGGGTTGCTGTGCTGAGGACTCCAGTGTCCTGTGCGGACAGGGCTCCCTGCTGGCTTCTAGGGGGTACTGGAAAGTTTCCTGGGCACTGCAGTGGCTGGAGCTGCCTTTTGCCTGATGGCTGGCCAGCCCCTCACCATCCTCAGCAGCACGGGGCCAGTGCTGGTCTTCGAGCGCCTGCTCTTCTCCTTCAGTAGGTAGGAGAATACCCAAACCATCACCACACCCTCATGAGCCACACTCTCAGCCGGGTCCTGGCTAGGTCAGTAGGGGAGGGTGGAAACTGTCTGGCTCCAGGGGCACTAACCTGGGTTAAGTGGAGAGCAGAGCAGCTCTGCCAATTCCTGTCTGTCTCACCCCTCCCACCCCCACCAGAGATTACAACCTGGACTACCTACCTTTCCGCCTGTGGGTGGGCATCTGGGTGGCCACATTTTGCCTGGCACTGGTGGCCACAGAAGCCAGTGTGCTGGTGCGCTACTTTACCCGCTTCACCGAAGAAGGCTTCTGTGCCCTCATCAGCCTCATCTTCATCTACGATGCTGTGGGCAAAATGCTGAGCTTGACCAGTGGCTATCCTATCCAGAGCCCTGGGTATCCTGCCTATGGCTGCTTTTGCCAGTACCCAGACCTGGGAGGTGGGTGAGGGAAACAGGGAGTTTGGCAAGATGGGGAAGGATGCAGGAGGGGGAGGGGTTGTCCTCTTGCTGTCCCCCCCTTGTTAAGTTCAGCAGAATCCTGAATACTTACCCAAAAACCAGCAGCACTTTTCCCCACTCTGGTTTTGAATCAATCGAGAAGTAACAGAGCAAGCCCAATATTGTCTTTTCTTTCTGACAATGCCAATTGAAGAACAGGCTTACATCTATGGGGGAATGGGCTTCTTAACAATGAAACCGAAATTAGATAGGTTTGCACACCCAGTCATGGCTGCACTGGACAGGGACTGTCTTGCCACAGAGGAGCAGAGCTAAATGCATGCCCAGTGTAGGCAGCTTATTCCCAAGAGTGAGGAGAAGAGGGAACAGAGAGAGGCATGCCCAGCTTCTTATCTCAAACTCACCAGTCAAACAAATCGCTGCTCTTTCCCTAGTCTGAGTGACCGACTCAGGGGGAGAACAGCCCAGCATATTACCCTGGCACAAATACCTCCATGTGGAAGGAAACAACAGGGATGGAGACAAGATGTCCTCTCAAGTGTGCCAGACTCTGCTGGGCATGAACAAAACCAGTTCTCATCCTGGTAGAAACCCATAGATGGTGGACTCACCCATTAAGCAAACATTTGCTAGGCGTCCTCTCTGGCCAGTCTTGTGCTGGGCACCAGGGATACAGATAGGTGAGGAATTTGAAGGGACCAGGCAATGTTCGGAGGAGCACAGACTTGGTAGCGATTGGAGTCAGCAGACAGATGAGTCAGAACTAAGAGCTTTCTGGTTCACTTGGCCCATGAGATTAGACGTCTGAGGGGTTGGAGAAGGTTCTCAGGGGAGGGGCATATACCCAAATTGTTCTCTGCTTCCCAGGAAATGAGTCTCAGTGGATGAGGACAGAGCCAAAATACAGAGATGACATCTCAAGTATGGTGAGGGCCTGTTCCTGGGAGGGCCTGGGAAAGAAAGGCTGGGAGCCAAAGAAGTCAGTGGTTCCTGGCTTTTCCAATCCCACAGGCTAGGGAAACCTCATAGGTCATAGAAGCCCAGACCTGTGCTGTGGCTGGAGACCTCTTATCCTGGGCCCCTCCTGTCTGAGTGAGTGTCAATGTTTATCCCACCACCCATAACCTCATCCCTGACAACACCCTCCATACAGGACCTAGGCTTGGTCAATGCCTCCTTGCTGCCCCCACCTGAGTGTGCCCGGCGGGGAGGCCGCCCTCGAGGCCCCAGCTGTCATGCAGTCCCAGACATCGCCTTCTTCTCCCTCCTCCTCTTCCTTACCTCCTTCCTCTTGGCCATGGCCCTCAAGTGTGTAAAGACAAGCCGCTTCTTCCCCTCTGTGGTGAGTGTTACCTCTCTTTTTGTGGGCCCTGTGTGTGCATGGGAAAGGGTGAAGAAGGGAGGGGGTGGTCGGCCTGAATCTGACTGAGTGTTCACTGTGTGGCCAGGTGCGCAAAGTGCTCGGTGACTTCTCCTCAGTCCTGGCCATGCTGCTGGGCTGTGGCCTTGATTCCTTCCTGGGTCTGGCCACACCAAAGCTCACGGTGCCCAGTGAGTTCAAGGTGAGAGCTGGGAGTATAAGACAGAGGGGAGAGCAGGGCCAGGAGACAGGACCTTGGAGGAGGAAATGCATAGATCCCATGCTTCTCTTCCTCTGAACTTCCATTTCCTCGCTTATAAAATAGAAAGGGTAATAATAATGACCTCACAGAGTTGCTGTGAGGATTAATGAGGCACTGCTGCTGACACAGTGGGACAGAATACATGGCAGCTATTATTATAAATTAAGGGTTAAGAGGATGGGTTCTCCTCAGCCAGCACTGGGTTTGAGATCCTGTTCTGCTACTTCCTAGCTGTACAACTTTAGGCAAATTAACTCATATCTCTCATCAATGATCCTCAATTTATGCATCTATAAAATGGAAATAATAAATAACAATGGCTCCTACTCTATAAGTTGTCTTGAGCTTCACAGAAGATGAGTGTAAAGCATTTTACCACAGTACAGGGACGGGCACATACCAAGACCTTAATAAATGTTACTTATTGTTGTCATAGTTTGGCCCTACCCACTCTACCATTCCCCACTCCCTTTTTTGCCACCCCCACCCCCCCAGTTTGCCAGCTCGGGTCTGGTAAAGCTGGAGCTCCCTACCAAGGGCACAGGACATTGCACAGGACAAGGCTTAGCACTGACTTAGCACTTAGACTTTGCCTGTGCATTTGGAGACCTCCTCTCCAGGTTCCCCCAGGACAGGAGAGCAGGGGGACTCCAACTGGGATAGCCTCAGGGGCTCAGAATCTGAGCTGGCAACTGGGGTCTCCTCCCCCACAGAGACGCTTATAATCAGAGCATACGCAGACACACCCAGCCCTGCCCCTGCCCCAGATTGAGGCAGGTCTGAGCCTGAGTAGCTCCACCCTGGTTGAGGGGTGGGGATGGTGCCTAGGGAGGAGGGTGCTGTACATCAAGTAGTGTGGGCAGGTCTCACCCTCCATCTCCTCCTCTTGCAGGGCAGCAGGGCCCCTGAGAACCCAAGTGCAGAGTCCCTGGCTCCAGCCCAACCCTTAGGATGGTCCCCCTCCTTCTGCCCTCTTTTAAGACACTGGGAGGCTTTGAACCAGCTGTGCATACACATACTGCTCCTACCTACCATCTCGGTCTTAGAATGGGGGATGGGGGACAGGGGCTAATGGAAGAATGCCAACACTGGGGTGTACAGGTGAGGTTCTCTTGGGAGACCCTCTCTAACTTGTCCGTGGAACACCCTCTCCCAGCCCACACTCCCTGGGCGTGACTGGCTGGTATCACCTTTTGGAACTAACCCCTGGTGGCTGAGTGTGGCAGCAGCCTTACCTGCCTTGCTGCTGTCTATCCTCATCTTCATGGACCAGCAGATCACAGCGGTCATCCTCAACCGTGCTGAATATAAGCTTCGGGTAAGGCATGCCAGGTGAGACCCTAGGCCCCTAGCCCAAGGGACAGAAACTCCAGGATGGGGTCTAGGACCTCCCTCTCCTGGAACTCCAGAGGGCAGAGAGCCCAGGTCTGGTTTAGTTTCTCCCTCAATGCTCCACCACTACGTGCAGAAGGGCGCTGGCTTCCACCTGGACCTCTTCTGTGTGGCTGTGCTGATGGTGCTCACGTCAGTGCTGGGACTCCCCTGGTATGTCTCGGCCACAGTCATCTCCATGGCCCACATCGACAGTCTTCGGAGAGAAAGCAGAGCCTGTGCCCTGGGGGAGCCCCGCAGCTTCCTGGGGATCAGGTGAGGCCAGTATTCAGGAGGCAAGAGTGAGAGGTGGTCTGTAAGGTGATATGGTGGGAAATGAAGCAGTTATCTGGACAGCTTAAACTTGAAGCCGGTGACTCCAGAGGGCTCTCATTGCTCCATGAGCACTTCAGTGGGGCGAATGGATGGGTTCTGGGCTGAGACGGATGTGTCAGATCTTTCCCCATTCTCCTTTGGCCATGGGATAAGGAGGGCCCTGGAGAGGATCCTCGTGCTGTGAAGGCAGAGGCAGCCAGGGCTGAGCAAGGCCCACTAATTCCCTCTCCCCTCAGCGTAGGAGTACCTCATTCATGTTACAGAGTTACCATCACAAAAATAATTTGTAACTACTGGAAACACAATGTGTGGAAAGTATGCGAAACTAACTTTGAAACCGGGAAAGAAAAGTTTTTATGGCCTGTAAAAACTGCTAACTTTCCATCAAAATAAAAATAAAAACCTATGAGCTTGAGCGGATGGAGAGGCCTGAGACACCTGAACTGAAGTGCCCTGCCTGTTCCTCTCCACCAGTTTATACACTGTGCCTAGGTGACTGCCGGGGTGGGGGGGCGGGGGGTTCCCTCCACTTCCCTCCTGCCAGTGCCTCTAGTAGTATCTGGTCCATGTCTCCGGGCCTGGCACCTTGGGGGCTCCCCCAGACACCAGCTAACCCTTTCCTCTCCGCACAGGGAGCAGAGGCTGACAGGCCTGGTGGTGTTCATCCTCACAGGAACTTCCATCTTCCTGGCACCTGTACTCAAGGTACCTTTGTTAGGCTGGTATGTGTGTGGGAGGGGCAGGGCAGCACTAATAATAAATAAAGCAAGAACCGGCACTGGCTAAATACTAACGGGGCACCAGGCACTGTGATGTTTTTTCCACACTGGGCCTCATCTGGTCCTCACATGAATCCTGAGAGGCATCTGTACTTCACAAATGAGGAAGCTGAAGGTTGAAGAGGTTAAGTAGCTTACAAAAGATCACCAAGGGAGCTAGTTTCTCAGGTCCATCCAAGAACTCAACCTCTTACCCAGGGGCTTTCTACCCAGTGGAGCAGGGTGTGGGCATGCCTCCATCTCCTGTGGCCCAAGTGGGATGGTACCCTGGCTCCAGCCTCCCAACAGACCTTAAGTGGAGAGTGTGATCATCACACCCCAGAAAAACCTTGAGGCAAAACCCCTTCCCTTCTCTCCTATCAGGTGTTTGTAGAATACCTGACGTGTGCAAGGCTCTGCTAGACACTTGGGAGAAGGGGGCGGTGCACAGGAAGGGGCAGGAGTATTGAAAAGAAATATGGAGCCAAGCCCCTATTAGCAACATACACACGTGAACAAAAATTAAGTAACACGTAATCACAGAAATGTCCAACAAGCCAAGGCAGCAAAGCAATTGAGGGCATGGAGAATGGCATACAAGAGTCATCAGTGAGGAGAGGTTTAGGGAGGGAAAGGTGCTCCCTAACTCTAGCCTTAATCATATGAATTCCACTATACATACCCTCCCTAAGGAGCTAGGTGAGAGCAGAATAGTTGAAAAAGCCCGATGGACCAGATCAACTGCTTACTACCTTGGTGACTCTCATTCAGCAGATATTTACTCAGCATAAACCATATGTCAGGCACTGTTCCAAAGACTGGGGATAACAGTAGTGTTCAAAAGAGACCATCCACTGCTTGCAGTCTGGTGAGAAGAGGCACATGAAAAAAATTAATAAAATAGGGTAATTTCAGATAGTGAAAAATAAAGAAAAATGTAAGAGGGTAAGGTGATTAAGAGTGCAATGGGTCTACTTTAGATTGAAAGGTCACACCATCCTGGGGTGTCAAGAGATGAGTAGTGAGCAGCCTGAGTAGTGAGAAGAAAGTCAAGGAAGGGCATTTTAGGTGGATGGAGATAGCAAAGCAAAGCAAAGGGCTTGCAAGGGGGAGAAATAAACTTGGGCACATTGAAGGAAGGAAAGGAAGCCATAGAGCAGGAACAGAGAGAGCAGAGAAAAACATGATAGATAAGACTGGAGAAGTAGGCCAGGTAGTAGAGTTCTCTTAGACTCTCTGAAATCCAATTCCCCCTTTTGTAAAATGGAGACAGTTACAGAATTTAGCTCCTCGGCTGTCTTGAAGATTCAGTATCAGGCATGCAAAGTCAGAAAAGAACAGAAAGAGCTGGATAGGCTTAGATGTGGATGCTGGAGGCTGGGGTTGGAGCCTAAGTGGGGACGGGGGGCATCTGAGCAGCTAGCAGAAGTGAACTCCTTTGCCAGCTCTCTGCTTCTTCCTACCAGTTCATCCCAATGCCTGTGCTCTATGGCATCTTCTTGTACATGGGGGTGACAGCGATTAGCAGCATTCAGGTGAGCCCATTATATGCACCGTGCAATCCCACTCCTCCTCTTGTTTCCTGCTGCTACCTCCTGCCTATACTTGCCAAGTCCTCTCCTATCCTCTTTTCTGGACTCTCCTGGGCATAGGACTCTGCTGCCCTGCTCTGAATGGGGAGGGTGCCAAGGGAGGTTTCTGGCTTCCCCCTCATGCTAGGCTTGGATAGCTAATAGTGACACCCCCCCAGGCTGAGTATCCAGCTTTCCTCTTCCTCTTGTTCCCCTAGTTCACAAAGAGGGTACAGCTATTACTGATGCCAGCAAAACAACAGCCAGACCTCCTGCTCTTACGGCATGTACCTCTGAGCAGAGTCCACCTCTTCACAGCCATCCAGCTTGCCTGCCTGGGTCTGCTTTGGATAATCAAGTCTACCCCTGCAGCCTTCATCTTCCCCCTCATGGTGACTTGGGACAGGGTTGGGTAGTGTCCCAGGGATCCAAGGAGACTCTGAGTCTGCGAGGGTGACCAAAGCCTCCGCAGGAGGAAGATTCTCCCCTTCTCACTTGCTCTGGCTCTGGACAGAGAAAGATAGTTGAGAGATACCCACAGATAGGCTAACCCTGGGACACCTGATTTAACTCCATTTCCAACCTCTTTGGGTTCAACCACAGACAGGGATATGAAGTCCAAAAAACAAAACAAAACAAACAAACAAACAAAAACCTGAGTCCCTGGGAGAGGCAATACTGGTACTTCTGTTACTCAGTGAGATGACACTGGTGGTTTCTGGTCTTATCCTTACTCCCTGAGGAAGTTAAGAACCCTGGGCTTCCTAGTAGGACCAATCTGATTACCATATCCCAGCTGTGTGGCTTCTGGAAAGGTGTTTTTTTTTAAATTTGTAAAAAGATTTTATTTATTTGATACACAGAGAGAGGGGGAATACAAGCAGGGGGAGTGGGAGAGGGAGAAGCAGACTCCTCGCTGAGCAGGTATCCCAAGGTGGGGCTTGATCCTAGAACCCTGGGATCATAACCCAAGCCGAAGGCAAACACCTAACAACTGAGCCACCCAGGCACCCCTTCTGGGAAGTTTCTAAACTCTCAGGGCCTCAGTTTCTTTCTCTATACAATGGAAACAATTATATCTATCTCGTAGGAATGTGTCAGCATTAAGTGAAGCAATACACGATGTGTAGGAGATAGGAAGTGCTCAATGCATGCTACTGCTGCTCATGTTTTGCTGCTTTCGCTGACAGCTTTGGGCCTTGTTTCTAACCCTGCAGTTGCTGGGCCTGGTGGGGGTCCGAAAGGCACTGGAGAGGGTCTTCTCACCGCAGGAACTCCTTTGGCTGGATGAGCTGATGCCAGAGAAGGAAAGGAGGATCCCTGAAAAGGGGCTGGAGCCAGAATACTCATTCAGTGGTGACAGTGAAGATGTGAGCCCCAGACGGGCCCTCTCAGGAGAAGCGGGCAGGGGTGGGGAGAGCCCTTTCGTCCAGGAGTCATCCCTAAAGTCTAATCTTTCTATTAAGCCTGAAGATCTGATCAACACAATCATTCTCCTTAGGTCCTCACTGACATAGGCACACTGAAAGGGTCAGGGAAATCTTTTTTTAGAGGGAAGGGGTCCTGGTTTATGAGTCCGTGGGGATGGAAAGATCTGGGGACAGCTCTGGTGGTCTTTTCCAACCATGATTTTTGTCTCAGTGTGGGTTTATATCCTTTCACTTTCTGGATCCCTTTCTCTCTGCTCTGTCTATTCCCAACTCATCTTGGGATCTTTCTTTTGCAGTCAGAGCTGATGTATCAGCCAAGGGCTCCAGAAATTAATATCTCTGTGAATTAGCTGGAGTAGGAGTTTGGCAATAGAGACTCCAGGAACCTGAGTATGAGGTAAGGATATGAGGGAAGTGCCCCTGGGGTCGAGGATGGGAACGTGAGGGTCAGACCTTGGAAACCTCCAGTGTGCTGGCTACCCCTGTTTTCTCTTCACGTTCCAGTTCCTCTTAAACTCCAAAGTAGGAGAGGGAAGAATGAAATAAGGGAGGGTACCTGGGCTTGGCTACCTGTGGCACTGAAGTCTGGCCAGTAGAGGGAGCTCAAGCTCATGCCAAATTGGATGTAGAGCTGCAGGGCTGGGGAGAGACGGGTATAATGACCAAAGTATGGTATGGAGTGGGTAGGAAACCAAGTGAGGGTACAGCTCCCTGCCCTGGAGCCCACTCCCTGAGGCTTCTGAGAACCACATTCCAGACAAGTGGAGGGATTCTTTGCCATTCCTTCCATTTTTATTCATCCATTTATCAAAACAGTTTATGAGTACTATACTTAAGGAGTATCTAGATACCAGAGATATAGCGGTGAGTAGGATAATCATGGTCCCTGACCTCATCAGTTTAAAATCCACTGGGATTTTAATCCACTGTGGATTAAAATCCACAGGGAGTTGCTGGAGTGGGACGGTGTTGGCTAAGGCAAGCACCAGCTGTGGGAGCAGAGAGGCCTCTAAACCCTTCTTGGAGGTGGTGAGGGTGGGGTGGTGGGAGTTGGAGAAGAGGAAATGGTCCATAACTTGAAATTTGAAGAAAAATGAGGAATGGCCAGAATAAGGTGGAGGGAAATGCTATAGGCAGAGGGTGCAGCATGTGCAAAAGCCTGCTGTTTTTTTCTCCTTGATAAGCTGAATTCTCTTCTGGGCCACAGAAACCCTTCCATCCATGCCTTTCCAAGCTCAAGGGCCCAAGAAGCCCCATCACTTACAATGGAAAATTCTAGAGGGCAATTCAGCAGCTATTCCAGAACAAGATCTGCTGGGCTTCCCATATCCCCTATAGCTCCTTTGCACTATTCTTTGATCTACTGTGCCCCTGAGTAATTGCTCTGACCCCACTGACTTCTCTCATTCCACAGGTGTTACTCGGAAGTCTGGATATTGTTGGCTTGTGCTTAACTGCCAGATATTCAGTTGACTGGAACCAGTGGGGCAGGACTGGAGGGCAGCTGGCCAAGATTTCCATTACCCTCCTGAGCAGGGGGTAGAGAGTGGCAGGGATGGGGCGCCTGGGTGGCTCAGTAGGTTAAGCAGCTGTCTTCAGCTCAGGTCATGATCCCAGGGTCCTGGGATTGAGCCCCAAATTGGGCTTTCTGCTCAGTGGGGAGCCTGCTTCTCCCTCTCCCTTTGCCTGCTGCTCTGCCTACTTGTGCGCTCTCTCTCTCTGTCAAATAAATAAATAAATAAATAAAATCTTAAAAAAAGGAGCGAGAATGGCAGGGAACAAGCAGGTTTGCTGGTAACCCTGGGGGACTGACCACACCCCATTCACCCTCTACCCCATTAAAGGGACCTGAAAACCCTTCCCAATTTGAACTTTCTGTCCTCACAAATTCTTTTACAGAATCGGGGGTCTCTGGTGAACTCTTTTCAGTTTGCAAAAGGGGAAAAAATCTTTCCCAGAAAAATTATTCCTCCATTTAAAAGTTTTTTATACAGGGCACCTGAGTGGCTCAGTTGGTTAAGCAACTGACTTCCTCTCGGGTCATGATCCTGAAGTCCCACGATGGAGTCTCACATTGGGATCCCAGCTCTTCGGGGAGTCTGCTTCCCCTTTTAACTTCCCCTCTCATTGCTCTAGCTCTCTCTCACTCTCTCTCAAATAAATAAATAAAATCTTTAAAAAAAAAAGTTTTTTATACATATGAAAACAATCCTGTTTTTTCTTTTCTTTTTTTTTTTTTTTAACTATAAAAGTAAATGATGGGGCACCTGGGTGGCTCAGTGGGTTAAGCCTCTGCCTTCAGCTCAGGTCATGGTCCCAGGGTCCTGGGATCAAGCCCCGCATCAGGCTCTCTGCTCAACGGGGAGCCTGCTTCCCCCTTTCTCTCTCTGCCTGCCTCTCTGCCTACTTGTGATCTCTGTCTGTCAAATAAATAAATAAAATCTTAAAGTAAATGAGATTAGTGCAAAACATTAAAACACTACAGAAATAAATAATTTTGAAATGAAAACCATGCCAGTGATGCTCAGTGTCCAAATTTCAGTGTATATTGTTCAAATTTATTTCAAGGGACATGTTAATATTTTCATTAAAATGAGATTATACATTGAGTTCTACAAAATGCTTGTCACTTGATATGCATTGAATATTTTCCCCATGCTTATACATACATACCTACATTTCTTTCTGTAATCTGCATAGAATGAACAACATAATAATCTAAAAAGGTACCATATATACAAAAGAGTATATAAAATGTCTATTGGAATTACAAGAATTTCTTCAAAGCATATACCTAGGAGTGAAATTAAGGAGCCACTTAAAAGAGAACACTTGTATGTCGGTTCATCTATGAATTCTAAAGTTAAAAATTATATTTAATCTAGTATTTTAGTTAGGAGGGTTGTTCAGGAATTTTAACCTATGCCAGAAGTGGATATTCTTTTTTATTTTATAACATTTTATTTTTAAGTAATCTCTACACACATGTGGGGCTCAAAACTCATGACCCTGAGATCAAGTGCTGTTTGCTCCACCAATTGAGCCAGCCAGGTGCCCCAGAAGTGGAAATTCCAATGGGTCTTTTTAATGTTTTAAAGAAGGCTCCTAGGGGTGCCTGGGTGGCTCAGTTGGTTAAGCATCTGACCCTTGATTTTGGCTCAGGTCATAATCTCAGGGTTGTGAGAGCCTGGAGTCAGTCTCCATGCTCAGCAGGGCGTCTGCTGGAGATTTTCTCTCTCCCTCTGCCCCTCCCCTACCCTGGTAAATAAATCTTTAAAGAAGGCTCTGGGGGCGCCTGGGTGGCTCAGTGGGTTAAAGCCTCTGCCTTCGGCTCCGGTCATGATCCCAGGGTCCTAGGATCGAGCCCCATGTTGGGCTCTCTGATCAGCGGGGAGCCTGCTTCTCCCTCTCTCTGCCTGTCTCTCTGCCTACTTGTGATCTCTGTCAAATAGATAAAATAAAATCTTTATTTAAAAAAAGGCTCTGAAGGGACGCCTGGGTGGCTCAGTTGGTTAAGCGGCTGCCTTCGGCTCAGGTCATGATCCCAGCGTCCTGGGATCGAGTCCCACATCGGGCTCCTTGCTCGGCAGGGAGCCTGCTTCTCCCTCTGCCTCTGCCTGCCTCTCTGTCTGCCTGTGCTTGCTCTCTCTCTCTAACAAATAAATGAATAAAATCTTAAAAAAAAAATAAATAAAATTTTTTAAAAAAGGCTCTGAAAATTATAGTCTAAGTATCTATTGATGGAGAGAAATATATGCCAGAAGTATAATTTAAACTTTAGATAATTATATATTTTACCCATTTCAGCAGCATCTACATATTGTTGAAAACAGCTTCATTTACTCTTATTTAAACATCGAACAAATACTTAGTAAATATCAACAATGTCCTGTCAGATAAAAGTTTTTAGCTTCATGGATTTTATCCAAAAGGACAGAAACAACGAAGAAAAAGTAAGATTATCTGAGATAATGACAAGTACCCTGAAGAAAATCAAACAGGGTAATGTGACAGGGACTGGGAGAAGATTACTTGAGGTGGATGTTCAGGGGAGGCCTCTCTGAGTAGGTAACCTTTAAGCTGGGACCTGAGTGACAAGTAACCAATTAAATTATCATCTGCAGGCAGCCAAGACATGGTAAACATACATATGAATTTAAGTGCTCTACAGTCCCCACATTGGGAACCACCATCATAAGGGAAAGACTGAGATCAGCTCTGGCTTCAAACTTAGTCCTTAGCTTGCTCAGACCAGGCCATATGAGCCCGAAACATGTCTTTCCTGGTTCTAACTCATAGGCTTCAGTTTTCTGTCAGTAAAATGGGGCCAAGAGTCCAGATTCTAGGGTGCTGTAAGGGTTAATTGATGCCTATAACACTCTTTAAGATGTCTAGATGAAAAACCTAGGGCTGCATAGAGGGTTATTAGAGCCTCCCAAGCCTCAGGGAAAATCTCTCCCTATCAGTAATGTAGGTCTTCTCTTCTCCAGTCTGTAGATGTGGGAAAATGTTTTTCAAACTTTTGTGGGTATTAGAATCAAAGATTGTCATAATGTGGGATGCCTGGGTGGCTGGGTTGGTTGGGCTGCTGCCTTCAGCTCGGGTCATGATCCCAGAATCCTGGGATGGAGTCCCACATCGGGCTCCTTGCTCGGAGGGTAGCCTGCTTCTCTCTCTGTCTCTTCCTGCCACTCTGCCTGCTTGTGCTCTCTCTCTCTCTGACAAATAAATAAATAAATAAAATCTAAAAAAAAAAAAAGATTGTCATAATGTGAATTCTTGGATTCTTGGCCTGAGGTTCTCATTTTCTCTGAGGTTCTGGTTCTTATCTCCTTAGTTCTGTGTTCTTCTGTCTCCTCGTCCAGTGCCTCATGCTTCCCAAGATTTTTGTCTTTGCAAATGGACCTAAGATGCACTTGTGCATATATACTACGGTCAGAGACAACTTTGGTCATTTTTCCTAAGAGCAACCCAGAGCAGAGACTGGGGAAGCCAGGAATGTGTCTGTATCAGCTTCTCAAATGTAGACAGATATTAGGAAGAGGATTTAGGGGAAATTTTTGAACAAAAGAAGGGAGGAATTGCTGACTGAAAGAAAATGAGATAAGGTGAGTATAAGGAAAATAATCCTGGTGTGAGGGTGAGTTCACTGCTTCTCACCACTTTCCCTAATGCTGAATCCAACTTAGGGGCTGTTCAGGGCTTGACTGATCAATTTATTCATTCATTCAATAGAAAAATATGAATTAAATGTCTATTACATGCCAGGCAGTGCAGTCTATTATATTCCTATGTGAAGGAATTCAGTGTGAAATAAGACAAGACCTCTGCTTTCCTGAAGTTTCCACTCTAGCAGGGGGAAACAGAAAATAAAATAAATAAATAAATACAATGATATAAATATGACTATTTCAGACAGTGATAAGTGCAATTATACAGCATAATGCAATAAAGACAGAGGGTTTCGTGGGTGACTACCTTAGACTGGGGTTAATAAGGGCCTCTCTGTTGAAGAAAACATTTGAGCAGAGACCTGAATGACAAGAAGAAATCAGACTTGGGAATAGAGGAGAGGGAGTGGAAGGAAAGCATTTTTGGCCAAGGGACTATCAGTGCAAAGGCCCTCAGGCAGGAAGGACTTCGAATGTTTGAGAAGGCCCATATAGCTAGAGTGGAGGCAAAGAACACAGCAAGGTGCAGTTGGAAAAGATGAGTATCAATATGGTAGGCTACATAATGAACACCTTGGAAGAGGCAGTGTGGATGAGGCCTTGTCCCCTGGGGTAACAACAGTAGAGGCCAACCTAGAATAGCCAAAACAATCCTGAAAATGAAGAACCAAGTTGTAGGACTCAGTCTCTGATTTCAAAACTTACTTCCAAGCTATTATAATCGAGATGGTGTGGTACTTGCATTCAGAAATACATACAGGATTGACAATCTAGGAACACACACTCACACTTAGGGTCAACAGATTTTTGATTAGAATGCCAGGACAATTCAATGGTGAAGAATAGTCTTTTCAGCAAATGATTCTGGGAAAACTGGATATCTTCATGTAAAAGAATGAAGTTGGATCCCTACCTCATATCACATATAAAAATTAACTCAAAATCCAAGAAAAACCTAAATGTAAGAGCCAAACCATCTCTTCTTAGAAGGAAATAGGTGTTAGTCCTCATGACCTTGGGCTTGGCAATAGTTTCTTATATATGATACCGCACAAGGAACAAAATAAAAAAGTAAATTAGACCTCATCAAAAATTTAAGACTTCTATCCTTCAAATGGCACTATCTACAAAGAGAAAAGACAACCTTCAAAATGGGAGAAAATACATGTAATCATATATCTGATAAAGGACCTGTATCTAGAATATATTAACAACTGTTACAACTCAAAAATAAGAACGCGTGCTTGGGCAGCTCATTTGGTTAAGTGTTCAACTCTTGATTTCAGCTGGGGTCATGATCTCAGGGTCCTGATTTCAGGGTCATGAGATCAAGTCCTGCATGGAGCCTTGTGCCAAATCCCGTGTGGAGCTCTGCACTCAATGTGGAATTTGTCTCTTCCTCTCCCTTTGCACTTCCCCACTTGCTTGCACTCTCTCTCTAAATAAATAGATCTTAAAAAAAAAAAAAAGACAGGGGGCCTGGGTGGGGAGCAGAAGGAGAAGGACAGGCAGATTCTGTGCTGGCATGGAACCTAACTTGGGACTCTATCTCATGATCCTAAGATCACAACCCCAGCTAAAATCAAAAGTTGGCTACTCAACCAACTCAGCCACCCAGGTACCCCCCAAATAACTCAATTTAAAAATAGACAAGAGAAGAGATGTCTAGCTGGCTCAGGTGGTGGAGCATGCGATTGTTGATCTCAGGGTCGTGAGTTTGAGTCCCCTGTTAGGTACAGAGCTAACTGAAAAAAAAAAGTGGGGGGATCCAAAAAGACCTTTGTCTAAAGAATATATATCAATAAGAGGCACCTGGCTGGCTTAGTTGGAGGAGCCAGTGACTCTTTTTTTTTTTTTT